>VXBW01006069.1:1721053-1832881 GCA_013400375.1 Thinocorus orbignyianus | reverse complement strand
GGCCTTTCTTTTATGGCAAGGAAAATTGCTCTTCTAACCTGTCTTCAAAATGTAATAACTTTACTTGCAACCAACCACTGCGGACCCTGACTGGACTCTGAATTATTACTGTGAGATGAAACATTTCTTTAACAAAACTGAGTCCTTTAATATCCCCCATCTCTGTTATTAGATGGACAAATGAATTTTACTTTGAACATAACATGTGGCATTGTCTGAAAATTGCCGGTATGAACTGAAGTTGGCAGGTATTTTCTTGCTCTCCTCGTCAGTGATTGCCATTTATTATATGTTGCACCTTTATCTGTCAAATACTGCAGAGCGCTATATTGATTTGTGTCTGCCGCAAAGCAAAGGTCACTTTGATCAACATACTACAAAACCAGAAAAAGTAGGGTTCTGACATTTCATTACCTGGGAAAAAAAGGACTAAAATAAATAAGAATATGTTTGAGAACAGAGCTCTTCAATATCACAGTGTGCAGTAACTGTAATTAACAAAAGAACTGCTCTATTGAGGTTAAAGAGAAAAAAGAGAAGGCAGGTTTTCTTGCAGGGACTATTCTTTACATGACTGGTTCTGTAACATTACAGCTGTGATCTTACTGAAGGGTTACATTCATTACAAATCAAATACATTGGCTTCTCAGATTCAGACTTTTAATGAGCAACAAAACTTAGGAACTCTTTAGGAATTGGGGAAGATTTTAGAAAACTTCTAATTTTGTCTAAAAAGCTTTAATGAGGCTGGGACTCTGTGCTATGCCCAGGTGAAGAGATGGTTCCTACCTTAGGAATGGGCAGCCTGAAGAGTTGAAACAAAGCATGGGAGAAAGAACTGGAGCAGAACCAGTGGCTTGCCCAAGGTACACAGAGCCAAAACATTAAGCCCAGATCTAATTCTAGCTCCCGACAGCTTGGTCGTCTTTCATAACTAGCACACACCCTAAAGACTTCTAAGCAAAGTGGTGCCCCAGGTGATCTAGTCTGGTTATTTTTCTTTATGCCCAGTGTCTTTCAGACATCCCCTCCACGTTGCTTCACCGGCCTCAGCAGACACTCCTCATCTTGCGGAAATAAAACAGGCCAAACATTTCTGCGGAAATTTTTCATTCTTGCTGAAACTTGTTTTACATTGATTATTATTTTTTCAAATCAGTGTAATCCCCCCTCCCTTACTCCCTTGTAGTTTCTTGCTTGTTTTGGCAAGAAAAGCTGGTACTTCTTCATAAAGCATCTATTTTTGCTAGAAAACATAGTAATTTTGTGGGTGCTTTTTTTCTGATGTGGCACCCAGATGCCTTCACTCAGGGGCTGAGTTGCTAAACTGGGGCTTTTGCTGGAGCTGGACCTGGTAATTCACAGCCCTGGCCCTTCTACACAGGAAAAAATGAGTCTCTGGATCTGACAAGCATTACCTGTATATATTGCTCTACCTGAGCACAGGCAACAAAGCGGCCAAACTGCTTTCCCATCCCTCCCACAGTGCAGGTTTCTTTTTTTGCTGGTTTTATATACAGTGCTCAGCTCCCCACCTGAAGTCACATTTGCACTGAAATACGGCAGGCACTCACACCTCCCAGCTTCTGTTACACCTCTGATCAGGAGGGTGCGGATCACAGCTTGCACGGCATATGGCAGTGCTTATCATGTCAATAACAAAGTCTGAATGATGCAATTCTTGGTTGTAATTATCTTTTATTATTATCAAGGGTCATTCCTGGGCTCTTCATTCTTTCACCTCATGCGGAATTTTGGGCTTCCTTATTAATTAAATAGCCAGTGTGATTGAATTAGCCAATTAGCTCTGCTTGGAGGGATGAGCATTGATCCAAACAAAGGGCCTGATTCCACAAACTTGTTGCTGCAAGGGACAGTCTCGCAGGGAGCCGGCTGGCAAGAGTGGCTACTTGGCAAACTACTGCTTGTCTATCCCAGTTAATCTGCAATTATTAGACCAGATAAAAAAGTTTTACTTGGATACTTTCCTACTGGGAAACTATTGCTTATCAAACATGAAACCTTCCATGGTGCTGCTTGATATTTTTTGGAAAAAAAATCAGATGTTCCCATGTAGTCTTCTGATGTTACCTTTTTTTTTTTTCCTCAGAGTGACTTTAAATACTCATATTGCAATTAAAAATTGACAAAGTTTAAGTTGAGAATGGGAAGAAAGCCATTTAATATTAGAAGAGGAGCCGTGACTGTTCCTAAACATTGAAACAGTTTTGCTGTAAAATTGTGTATCAGAGAAAATGTCCCACTAATGAAAAAATGAGACTCTCTCTTCAACAGTTACTTCAACAAGACAACGTATGTTCCCTAATCCTAAAGCACAGATTAAAATCCCACATGGCATCTCTTAACTATCTGTGCCTAAAAGCCACATTGAATATGCATGCAAATGCAGCTCATCTCTCTCATGCTCCACCATCCTCACTCCCTTTCTTCCTCCCTTTATCTTGACATGTTTACTATTTCTTCTACACTCTGCTTCACTGAATAGCAGATCAAACTTCAAAGCAACTTTTAGTTTGAAATTTGTTTCCGAGCTCCTAAGCTATTCTTTTTCTGACAGCAGTGGATAAGAAATTGTCACTACCACTGGTGACATGTCATCGGGAGATAGGGGAATAACAGATGGGCAGCGGTGAGATAGCAGGAACTAACTTCTTTAAAAGACTGTGTTGATATCACCAACTATCAGAGCAGAGGTAGAATGACCCCCAGAAGGGAATCCAATCTGCTGCGCTCTTCCTAACTCACAGGTGTTTTGTCTTCTTTATTTTTGTACATAGATTTAAGATTCTTTGAAGTTTTAAAACCACTATGCTAGAATTAACGGAAACTACTGATACAAATTAAGAAAAGGACAAATGGATTTAGCCACTATCCTCAGTATTTTAAATGATACCACTAAAATGATAACTAGGATTGCTGATATAACTAGTGTAGCTGAATGCCATTAATAAGAGTCAAGAATCCTTGATTGCAAAGTGAGATCAATGGGTTATGACATTTTGATGTCAGGCTGATAGATCCGACTTTCTCAATGAAGAGTGATTGATTATGGCTCTTCAAAAGTATGGGTCATTATCAGCATATCTAGGCAACTCTTGACACCAACCATACATAACACCCATTATGGTATGTCAAAAGTCATTGCTTTGGGTGGGTGGCCGTGATTTCTGAGTAAATTAATTGTTCTGATTACTGCAAGATATTACAGTGTGTTGCATAAAACAAAATAGTGCACGGCGTCTACTAGGAAAATATCGCAGAGGCAAAGACAAGACAGCGATTTTTTAGCCCAAAGTGCATTTTGTAGGCAACAGATGGTCCACACAGCCTTATAAGAAACCTGTTCTTCAGGAAGGTAGTAGGAAAATAACATAGAGCACATCATGGCCTTCATCTGTTGCCTTTTATAAAAGTCCATGAATTATTCTTCCAAACCAGGAATGACACAGACCCATAGGAAAACAGATCTCTTGATTTCAAAGACAGCTGAGTTAGTGTCAATTACTTTTGAAAATCTCCTGCTATGTGGTACTTTTTATATATTTTTTTTTTAATGTGAACTGTGTATTATTTATAGTACATTACAGTCCAACCCACAGTTTTACTCCATTGTGTAAAATTGTTGTGCAGTGGGTAACATGGGCACTACCATGGAGAATACAGTAAGAGGAGGGCATAAATAATGCCTGAACAGCCCAGCCCAACACCCCATTCTGTACTGAGCACTACTTTCAGAAGAAGTTGATATTACAAAAGAAAATGCTAAATATAATTTTAAAAAAGTTGTATTAAATGTTGTCTCCTCACCAATACATTATGTTTTATTGTCTCCTTCAGAATTCCTGTAATTTCCTTCAACTGAAGGAAAACCAGTCACAGCAGACACTTTGGCCACAAGGTCTGGCAGAGAGAAAACAGAAACTACCCAGGAAGGGGGAGATTTATCTCAGAAGATAAAGCACCCAACTGCCCTCTGCTACGAGCTTTTGAATCACTATATGTAGGATATGCAGGATTTCAAACAGGCATTTCAAACAGTTTAACATTTCACAATATATTAATTTGGCTTGGGGGTCATCATAATGTATTGACTTTCCATCGAGGGCACTAAGACATTAGACAATTACAAGTTCAATAATATCACTAATTCTGCCAAGTCTCGCCAATTATTCTGTCTCCCAAAGGACAAAGAATACATAAATGCTTCATACGAAGAAAATTACCTTGTTTTACAGAAAAAAAGAAAAAAAAAGGAAAAAAAAAAGAAGAAAAAAGGAAAAGCTATTGTGAAAAAATATTCTTTTAAACCAGGGAAGGATCTGCTGAAAGAGATTGTTTTCCCCCTTCTGGAAAAAAATTGGTGCCTGGCTAAAATAAGGTGGGGATTTACTTTAGAGTGCTTCTAGCAGGAGTTGGACTGCAATCTATGGATCAGTTCTGGAGAAGTCAAGTCTTAAAAATACTTAACAATTACTTAATAAATAGCAGCAATTACTAAGCAATCATTTTGCAAACGCTCCTCTGTCTTGGAAGGTCAGCAAATTCTTAAGTGAAGAATTTCCAACACTTGCTATGTTTGTTGACCGGCTACTTCTGATGTCCAAACAGGAGGTCTCTGTTGGTTTTATGAAGTCATATTCAAATATATGGTATTGACTAATACTTAAATGCCATGCAATTTGCTCCGGCTCTAAACTAGGGCTCAGCACACGTGAAGAGCTCTGGCTCCATTTTGATCTCTTCTTACTTTCTGCCTACATTGAATTGGGCAAATGAGCACACAAATCACAGCACAGTGGAGATCTCTGTTGCTGGAACATCACGAGCCAGCGACATCTGGATTTTTAGGTGCTGCAAATCAGTGTAATTATGAGTTACTGTTTCAGGACAGCAAGTGAGGCTTTATCAGATCTTAAGAAATTCTACTAACTCTACATCATCACATCATTACAGAGAAATCCTAGTAAGCAAATACTGGATCAGGCCCTAATTGTCACAGAATCACAGAATTGTCTTTGCTGCCGTATGCCAGGCTCTCTCCAGCAGTTCCCTGTCTCTCTTCAACTGAGGAGCCCAGAACTGGATGCAGGATTCCAGTAGTGTTGCCTACCAGTGCAGAGTAGAGGGGGAGAATGACCTCCCTCCACCTACTGGCCACACTCTTCCCCACACAGCCCAGGATTCCATTGGCCTCTTGGCCACAAGGGCACATTGCTGGCTCGTGGATAGTTTACTTTCTTCCAGGACCCCCAGATCCTTCCCAGCACATCTGTTTGCTGCCCTCCCCGTGGAGGGGACCTGCACCTCATGTCTGCCTGCTGTCATGAGGTGCCCCGTTCTTCCGGAGCTGTTCAGCTGGTATTTTGCCTAAGAAGTCCCTAAGGCAACGACAAAAATCAAAAAAAAGTAGCTAAAATTCAGCCAGATATTCTTTCTCCCTGATTGCTTCTCTTCCACCTGTTGCATATTAACTTTTGTAAGTAATTCTCCTTTTTGGTTTTACTTTCTCTGGAATATATCTGAATAATCTTTATTCTTCAAAGTGAGTAAATTAATAGTCAGTGAAGTTTCTGAAATGGTTTGCCTTAAGTGGGGCTTGATTCAACAGCACACAGCCAAAACTGCCTGACACCACCTGCTGAAAAGGGGCACCGTTTATCATATATGCTGAGCATCACTGGAGAGACTGGAGACACCCTCTAGAAAAGAAAACACCTTCATGTACTGCTCAGATTGTAAAAAACACAACAGAAAAACATAATGTAAAATCTACCAACTTGTCTTGTGCTTATTTTTAGTATTTTCCCCATGGCTATTCAAGTTACTCATCTCAGTGTGGCTCATTGGGAAATGAAGGTTTGGTGTTTGTATTGACTGGCTAGTTATATACTTGGCATGTATAACCCAATGAGAGAGCAAAAAACAAGGCATGAAATATCACATGTTGTGCACTAAAATGCACAGCAATGGATTTTTTGGCATGAATTGTATGTTTTAACAACTACAGAAACAGTATTTCAACCATGTGATTCTCAAACTGTGTTCCACAGCAGTCCACGAAATTGTGCTACACTCCTTGCCAGGGATGCCGAGGAGCGTACCTGTCACAGGTCTGCATGGGCAGAGGTCAGAGCCAGGAAACACCAACAGTGAGGTGCAGCTGTAGACCACCGACACGTTCATAGACTGACCCAGAAACATCTCAACTCAGGACCAAGCCCAAGTTTGTAAACAAGCAGAGGCTGGCCCTGCTTAGCCTTGACCACCTTGGAACTCTCTGTGGAGCCAGTTCATTGTGCTTTCCTGAATGAAATACCTTCATATATGCCTGTAACACTTAGTAAAAGGCAGACTTAGAAAAATCCCAAGCCCTCGGCTTATTGAGTGAGGCAGCTCATCCCCAGAGTCCCAGTTTCCAGTTTTAGGCAGTATTTGGCTCTCAGACTTCGTGGGAAATGTGAGCTCATGGTGACCACAGGAGCTCCTTCGATCTGCAGAGCACTTGGGACAATTACCTTATTGCCTTATTCATTTCTGCGAGGTGTTAACCCAGACACCCAGGAATGGTAATTTAGATGTCACGAGGAGTTATTGAACTCCTCATGTAAGAAAGATCTGTACAATTTGCTGTGACTGACATCTCATCTTAGTGTCACAAGGGGGTGATAGCTGGATGATAATGCCACTTGCTTGTTTCTTCCCCCATCAAAAAAAAGAAAAGCCTAGCAACAGAGGGAGCCCCTAGCAAAGCATCACAGTAATTTGTTATATTGATGATTAACTTTTACTTTTCGGACTGTAAGGATGTTTTGTGCTTGGTGCTGTACAACTGAGGAACTAAAGATGACCTTTTCCTCAAAAAGCATTCAAAGAAAAACAGCGGCAACCACAGAGAGATGGGACTAACGCAGTCCTGGTCAATAAAGTAGTCTGTGAATTAAATTTTTGCTTATTTGCATAGTGTAAAATGAGTGTCAGTTCTGATTAGCTGAGCTTGGTTTGAAAGCTGGAAGAGTAGCACTGCCAGCACGAGCTGGAGAGAAAGTCAAAGACAGGATAGAGCTGCGTAATTATCAAAAGAGTTGGAAACAGACAGACAAGTCTCCCATGCAGTAAAGTAGTTCCTGCTCTCTCCTCATCCTGATTCCCATTTTTTGTTAGGAGTAGGGCCCGAAGGACTACATCTTGGGAAGAAATGAAGAACAGTAGTAGCTTAAATAAAAACATACTTTGACCGCTGTGTTGGTGAAGTAATTTGAAAGGAGTGCTGCTTCTCAAAGGCACAAAGTGAAGTGTAAGATTTAGAGGAGGAGGCCAATTTCAGTTTTAGCTCATATTTCATCATTAGCTCATATTCCATGAAAATTCTTTCCAGCCACTTATTCAGACTAATGAATAACTAAAACCCGTAACCCGCGGACTATTACTTAGGCCATCACTTGAGTGTTTCAAGGGTATAACTTCTAGATGTGATTTTCC
Source organism: Thinocorus orbignyianus (assembly GCA_013400375.1). Lineage (NCBI taxonomy): Eukaryota > Metazoa > Chordata > Aves > Ciconiiformes > Thinocoridae > Thinocorus > Thinocorus orbignyianus. Next base: position 1,825,381 of record VXBW01006069.1, on the reverse strand, counting down.
CCACCCCCATCCCATCCCACAGAAAATTTGTGATTTTATGTGCTTTTTTATGCATGTATTAAACAAATGGCACAGCTGAATAGCTTTTCTTAAAAACTGGACATTCACCAAAAAGAAGTTTGCCAGCACAGACAATTAGGCTTTCTTCTTTTAACAATAGATTGACTGACTGGCACATTTGAAATGCGAGCGTATTTTTTATTCCTCCGTTCACCCTTTGAGCTGATAAACACGAACAATAGGAAACAGCTGGGACAGGAAAACATTTTAGTTTGTATTTTCAAAGCAAGCAAGAAATAAACCCATCAGTGGGAGCCAGATCACATCTTCTGCCTTAGGGGTAGTCAGCAATTGGGGGGAAAAATACGATCCATATTTTTAATCAAACATTACATATTTATTAATGTGCAGCTGGCCTATTGTGTGCATGATTTTTTTTCTTTAACGCTGCGCTGCGTCCGTCAGCCTGACATTGTTCTGTAACTGACATTACTCTATAAGGATCTGGAAATGCACAGATTTAATAGGAATCATTGAGACAATTGCTTTCTGTATTATTAGGTCTGTGTGACGTAGGTACCATCTGAAATTCAATTTTAGAAGAAAAATAAGATATTGTTCTATCAAAGTAATTTGGTGCACCTGTGATACAGTAAGAACATACACCCCCACCCTCCTATTCTCCTCCTCACTCATCTAACTTCGTGGCCATTTAATGATATGTGCCACTCTTGTTAAAAATGTTTGGGCAAATGTATTTTGATGCTTATTGAGATTAAACTTTCAGTACATCTCCCTGGTAGCAAAGGTTGGGCTGTTCATTAGTTGGAGGTTTGGCCTTGTCAGGTTCCATTGACTGTTGGCTAAAAGGATCACTTTATCATCATTTGTCTGCAATGGAGACAGTCTTTATTCAGCCTTGATTCCTCTGGGGTCACAGCTGTCATAACTTCACTTGCTTTATAATGCAGACCCCAGTTTTGCAATCCCCTTAGGTAGTTGTCTAATAGATTCGGTTTACCTTAATATAGGTAATATATTATTTATAAGAAAATACAAGGGAAAGGAATGGGTGATATTTCTTAAAACATCTCTTCCTAACCTATTGTTTGGGATCAATTATTTGGAAATTATGTTAAGCTCCGTTCTCAGTTCCCATTTTGAACCCAAAGGGGAAATATCCTTTTTTTTTTTTCCTCATGAGTTTTACTCTTCATCTTTCAGCTGCAAGTCTTGACACAGAATCCTCGGGCCTGGTTTTCCACTGATGGAAGTTGAGATAACTCATAGATCTTGACAAGGCTATGGTGTTTTGGAGAAAAAGGTCGTCATTTGCTCTTGTTTTCAAGATTCTGTACCCAAAAGAAGTCTGGGGGAGTTTAGGCTTGTCTTGATTTATTTTGGAGGATTCCTTTGCTTTTGAGATTTGTTGCAACACAAAATGTGCAAATATGATTCATCACAAACAATGTATTTCAGACATCTTTGGTTCTCTTTTCATTACCTATGTGAATCTGGTACCACCAACCTTTTCATTACTTCACAGGATTTTTATCAAAAACATATACACCACTTCAGCAGATGATGCAGGACACTCTCTTGCTAGCTTCTCCACGGGAGCCAACACAACTGATGGAGAACTGCAATTCCTTCCTTACACCACACCAAGAACACCATCTGCTCTACTTTCAGCCCCGGTTCATTACTGGGGCAAGCCCCAGGTACTGTCCCACCACTCTGCTAGTGACTGTGCAGTACTTACTGGCAGATGATATTCAGGCTCCTTGGATGAGAATGCTATTCGAAAGGTGGCATCTCCTGCAGGGTCCAGGAATATCGGCACTGGAGTGAAGCACATGGTCTGGGCCAACTATTCATTTCCTAAAAATGATAGCTTAATCCCACTTGAAACAAGAAGTTTGACCTAAGGTCAGTGTGCTGCTGTTTTAAGCCAGAAATTAGTAAAGACAAGGATGGGCTACTGCTGCCCCTGCTTCTCCAGAGGTGGTAACCTACCCAGGGGCTCTAGGGAGGGTCTCTCTTCTATAGAGCTCATCCAGCTCTGCACCTCTTGACACAGGAACTGGAAATGAGATGAATTCCCTCAAAACAAGGCCAAATAATGAGTTTGTCTCCATTTGATTTAGTAAAATCTGAAATGTTTCACAAAAAGTGGAATAGAGCATTATAAGAACAGGGCATTTTTGAGTGCCTCAGTAACTGATGTGTTTCCCTTGCAGGTCAGATGTTGGTTTTCACAGGAGAGGGACCGACCGGTTTCAACATTTGGCCTTCTTTAAAATTCCCATTAAGGAATGAGGGGAAAAAATCAGAGCCTGATTTTCACACAGTGACTACTGTACCGGAAGACATAATTCTCATATTTTTTATTTTATATCTTTTAAGGTTTCCCCAGAAATGTTTGTATGCTTCACAGAAAGTAGCTACCACGCTACATTATTAGTAGTCCTGCTAATGAAACCTTGTTTTTCATCATTATTTTTCAATCGGAAGAATGATGTTAAAGCATCCAGGAAAAGTACACAACAGAGACAGTTCTGAACAAAAAGGCCTACATGGGTCCAGACAGATACCTCTTTGCAGGGGAGTAATTTCACAGACTTAATGATTAAAAGAAAGCCTTGATGTAAATTAAAACAGAATGAAAAAGAAAAAAAAAACACCCTGTCTAATCTTCAAGAGGGAAGTTGTGCTTTCCTTTGCATTTTGTGGAAGTCTGTGGAAGCTCAGACCCATGCAGTGGTCTCACACTTTCCTCTTCAAGGAGGGATCAAACACCAAATCCTCTCCGCAGTTCCCTGACTGGCTATTCCTTTTTCCTACTCTTTCCTGAATGAATGGCTATATTTTTGAAACAAAACGTATACTCTACCAATTGGCATATTCTCATAGTAAAACTTCTTTCAAATTCCACTCAGTCTTGTCTGTCTGCTAGCATGTGCTGAATTTCCCACCCAATACCTTAACCGCAAGCTGAATTTCATTTAAGCTTCTAATTCAGTACCAAAACTCACTGCACTTTAATATTTTAATTACAGTTGGAGGTTGATAAGCAAACAAGGAAATGGAGCTGCAATGCTGCAGAAGGTTTCCCTACAAAAAATTAGCTTTTGTTTCTTTTTTATTACTTCTTCCCAACCATCTTCCTTATAAGAAGTTAGTTCAAAATAGTTACAGAAATAGAAAGTAAATATGACAAAGGCGAAAGAAAAAAAAGAGAAAAGAAATCCCATTTCAAAACAATCTTTAAGAGGGCTGCATAAAAACTGGATGTAAATGCCTGTTTCTGTGTGTACTGCTGCACCAGTCACGAAAAGAGCCTTTGAGACAACTCATCTTACAAAGGAAAATGTCACTAGATATAGTGTTGATCATTAGGTGTACTGCACTGCATTCGTCTGCTTGTACCCCACTTCGATTAGTATACAGCAAAGATGGCCACAAGCACTCAGAAAGTTTTATTGAGGCTTAAATCTTCATTCAAATGATGTAAAGGGGCATCGAATGAAGATTTAGAACTCTATAAAGCTGCTTGGCAGTGTCTGTGGCAATCTATGCCACATAAAAACTGAAATGCTTCTACTTTGTTATTGAAACATTTCTACTGTAATTCTTTAATATTAGGTAGCAGCCACAGTGTTGGGACATTACCACATCAGGGAGTATTTCTCTTACTGAGGAGCTTGCCTGCTATCAATTGTGCAGGATATTACAGAACGTACACACTGTTGATGTCTAGGAGATAATGGAAGAGGAATTGTTACTGCAATTACATATTATTATGCTTTTCAGAAGATAATGTAGGTTCATTCATGTGAGTATTTTGAACTAGCAAATACTCTAATTGCTTACATGCCTGTTATAATCCTAAATCCGGTTGACATATCCGATGCATTGTTGCCTTTTTATCTGGCCATTTGCACGTGTAGTCTTTATGATTTTCCCCTGACCTGCATGAACTGTGTAAACAAGGAACACAAGTGCCTCGAGCATTTCCTTTGCAGTTTGAATCTAAGTAAACACCCAGGAAAATAGCGAGACAGAACACTGTAACAAGTGAGCTTGTTTCAGGACTATAGAATTAGCCTGTGCAAGAGCAGGATAAGTGCAAATGATCTGATTATGCTGTAATGACAAATTTATGAAACGAAGAGTGTGTGTATTGTTTCAACTGTCCTTTCACAATATATTGGATTGACAGAGAATGTGTGGCAAATTATTCACCCATTCACTTAACCAGAAAACAAAGGGAGATGATTAAGAAGCATCAGTATTCTGAAGCAGCAATCAAACTGACCCAGTCAAAGAGGGGAGAACAGCAAACCCACAGCCAAAAAAGGCTGCAGTTGTCTTGCTTTATAACCATAGGTTTATGACCAACGATGCCTCACAGACTTTCCAGAGGCAGCAAGCAGGGGGATGGAGATAACAACAGGGGAACAGGAAAGTGCCTATAGTATTCTCACGTTCACATTGAGTGACAGAAAACGTTTGGAGAAAAGATGTGTGTTTTTATAAATTCTTGCCTAATAATCCACTAGAGGGAGCTTATGTATAACCTCTGCTAGGCCAATTATGTCAAAGAGCTTGATTTCGCATAATTAACAAAGATAAGGTAGTTATGAGGGGGATAAATGCATTGTTATTCTTTTCTGTACCTGCTGTCTTGGAGGTCAGAAATGGCAGTTTTGAAGTCTCCAGTTCTATCCCGATTAGCCCTCTTTTCTCAAGTGGCAGTAGCATTCTCACTGGCGTTAGCTGGGATTCACCTTCATCATTGAGAAACTCGAACCTGTGAAAGAGCAGTCACTGCTGAGCAAGGATATACACTTACGATGGAAAAGCTTTAGCAAAGTTTAACCTTCTGTCTTTGCCTATTTCAATTCTGACTGTAAAACAACAATTCAGTCTCTATGACTTCCTGAGAAGAAAGAGGGAAACAACCTGGATTGCAGACATTGCTTCCTTCTTATTTCAGTAGGACAAGGCTTTCGGAATGGTGTTTGTCTGGGACTGCTTGCTTTCTGAGTGGAAACTCTGCCACCTTTCTCTGAGGCACAGTTGATGTAAAACTTTGGTGTCCTTCACCATATTTAACATGCAAGCACCTTCAACTATTTCCCGTGTTAACTACTAAGAGACAGGTTTAGGTCTGTCATATCAGAAATATGAACTTTTGTTTAGTAGCAATGACAATTGTAGCTAAATTTAGAGATAACACACTTCAAAGCTCCATACCCCCACAGTACAGTCTAGCTAAGTAGTCAGATATACTATCAAAAAGCTTATCATAAAACTTCAAATTGCCGTATCCTTTACACTCATTTTGTTGACTTTTTTCTTTCTATTTTTCTGTTGGAACAGAAAACTTATGACTACACTTCAGCTGTCACCAGCTTTCAAGGTTATACTGATAGGAATGAGAAACATATTCCTAATCTGCATACCAATGCATTGAGAATGCAAAGGCAGGCTTTTTGCCACTGAATAGATGATGATAAGGTCTTAAGTCTTTTGAATTTCTTGTGTTGTACTTGTATTATCATATGATTTCTTAAGCCAAGAATGAATATGTTAATTTCTTGCCTCCAAAATAATGGACACTACACTTGCACAGTGGCAATTCAGAGTGTAAAATTGATTAATATTTGTTTTCAAAATGACATGCAATGATGTATGGATCCTTTTACAACTTAAATTAATACTTTAAAGAGATGAATGGTCTCTACAGAGGATGTTAAAGTTCAAGCTGAAAAATTTGCATATTTATATTACAACCAACTGATAATAATTGTCGAAACAGAATGTAATGTGGTTCGTTTTTCATTTTAATCTGGTTGTACTCAAACACAGGACCTCATTAACTTCCAGCAACTAATACAGCATTATCAGTCCCCATAAAACAAGCTTGCCTTGAATTTATGAATTTCAAAGACTATTTCCAGTGGTGAATCACTGTTAAACACTGGGTCAGCCACTGGCATGTGCTCTCCATGTCATATGCCATAGAAGCATGAAAGTTACCTGGGTTAAAGTGCTTGAGAATCCCATGGCCAGTTACCTATTTGCTAGCTGACATTTGAAATCAACACTCAAGAGTGATATAGACATCTGGACTTCTATGGCTCACTCAAAGTCAGATGGGGTTTTTTGCTCTGAATGACCAAAGTCAGGAAATGCAAGTTCATCCACTTCCTAGGATAGATAATACTCCTTACCAGTAAAAAAAATAGCAAGAGATCTTTCCTTAACATTTAAGTTTTGTGTAAGGAAGATGCAGAACTTTTGATAGAGAACTTGGAAGGTATTGAGGATACAGCCCACGTGAATACCATTCCATCTGGATTTAAATAGCAACAGCAATAGAATTGGTAGTATATTGCTTTTCTGAGGTGAGGAACACGAGATAAGCATGCTATCAACCTGTCCTAGGTAGCACATTATGGGCATTCTTGAACCAGATGCATCAGGAAAATGTACATCTCTAGAAGAATGAATGGCTAGAAAGTAACTTCACAGCTCTGTGAATTTCTTGTTGTGAAATGGCTATTGAATCTGCTAATAATGGTGCTTATTTCTTTAGTTCACTAAAAGTTGACGGCTACAGAAAGAGGAGGTATTGCTTACAGTGCACCCACTTCAACTTCCTTCATTTTTCCATGTAAGCACTAATTAAAGGATAGTGTGATTAGCTTATTTCTATGAACAAAATCACTACGGAGAAAATAATAAACTGTTTTTTCTATGTCATTTCATATTTTGACAGTTAATCTTAACTGACCTATGGATTTGAATTTCCATAGGCCTAAGAACTCACATTGACCCATCTGTTCAAGAGGTCAGAGGCATGGTTGGTCCGGTAGGATGGGAGAGTAAATATAACTCTCCTTTTTAACAGCTACAAATGACTAAGGACTGCTCTTGACCCAAAAGGACCGTCTGACAGCTGGCCAGTAGTATCTGGAGTATAGATGCATTTGCAGTCTCCCAGATATATTCCTACAGGGAAGAAGGCAAGATGACTAAACTAGCTTCTGGTCCAACTGCAAAGGTCAGCCCCACGGCTGCTTTGTGCAGTCCTGGGAAAGTCCTGAGAGGCTGAGAAAAAGGAGGGGAACCTTACAGAAAGCTCATTAGGTAAACGTATACATTGCTAATAAGACTAAGAAAAACCTGGATTTAAATGAATGAAAAATCTCTTAAATGTCGTTCTCTGGAATGATAACTGTTATTTCCTATGAAGCCATTCAGACTTCCCATCAGAACATCTTGAAGAACTTTTCTTGTAGATCTTCCCGTCAACTGCCAAGTAGCTGGAGGACAATATGTTCCGACTGTACAGTGATTGGACATTCAGTTGTTGGAACTTTAAAATCTTGGAAGAATTGACTCTCTGGATGATCCTCTTAAAATCAGTCCGCAGAACAGGCCAGTGAGATGCCTTGTTGAACTCCCAAGCCTTGGTGAATGAGCTACGTTGCACCCAGGTCACCACTAAACTTAGAAACAATATCAGAAGAAGGGCAGGTGAAGTTGTAAAACCTTTCCTGCAGCATAGGAATTCATCCATCCTACATGCTGGTCACTAAAGTAAGACTAAATAATTGATTTTTCACGATGAAGGGAATGTACCTTCCTATAGAGCTCCTTACTGGGGCCTGTGAGGTAACATATTCATAATTCACTTGGAAAAACAGAGCAGTGCATATTCTGGCCATGATTTAATTGCTGGTACAACATTACCTAGGACAGTCAGAACTTAAACTGAAGAGTCTTAAACTTAAACTTGGAGAAGAATGGCTGAGCAACTTGATAATAAAATGGCTGAAAAGGCAAGACGCTGACAAAAGAAACTGCACAGGCAGAGGGATGGGAGGAGAAAACAGTACCCCAAACCAGACACACAGCATGAGACTCTAAATAATTTATTATCACTTAGGAAAGTGAGAGAGTCGGTGTGGGCAGTAAACATTAACTCAATGCTTCGGCGAGGAACGGAAAAAACATTATATACACACAGCCTCCCTGACTGGTGAATACCAGTGTTTGACCTCAAACACGAAGCAATATTTTGGAATGGTTTCTGAAAGATTAAATAGATTGGATTCCTTTGATCAGGAAAGGAGAGGCTGAGGGAGGATTTGTGGGTATTCTATGAAAACATGCCTTAAGATGGAAAAGATGAAATGGGAATAGCCACCATTTCTCACACTATACCAGTTAGGGAGCAACCTGTGAAATAGCAAAGCAGTAGGTGTACAGAAATATATATTTCTTTACATCGTTCTTATTTAATCAAAATAGACTTCCATGCTATATTTGGATGATAAAATTCTGTGTGGGTTCAGAGGGTGACTGGAGAAAATTCAGGCAAAGGATGTCCATCAAGGACTATTAAACACAACAATGCAGATGTAAACAGCAGTCCCTGAACTCCAGATTACTAGAAATAGTAAGAATGCAATGAGGAAGGCTTTATTTGGTTGCTCCAACCTGACAGGGTTTTTTGCAAACATCTGCAGGAGCTGTGATGTAAGGCTAGATGCTTGCACAGAGCAGAGCCACTGCTGTGCTCTGATGGACTGAGGGAATGGCACAGCCACAGCAAAATCAAGAACGGGGACACAGGAATACTTGTTCTACTCTAATCACAGCTAAACAGATCAGAGGATATTTTAATCTTCAACCCCATTGAGTACACTGGCAAATTTTCTTACTGTAGCAAAATTCTTAGTCAGTGAAACCAGGTTTTTCTAGTACAAGTTCTGGCAATCCCTATGAGGCAATAAGGGCAAGTTAAGCCACCAGAAATATATATTTACACATGGAATTTGTTAGTGAGACTGCTCTTCTTTTCCCTAGAGACAGCTCCATTGCAACAGCCTTGGAAAACACATGCACACACACAGGCACACACAGAGAAACAATCAATAGATACACTTAGAAAGCCTGTTATACCATGTTGTGCTTCGCGGATTTTGATAATATCAATCATAATTGAGTTAGATATAATCCATCTGACTTTCAGTATGCTGGGGTCAGAAGGGGACGCAATGCCTCACTTCACATCAATTACCACATATAGTAAGGTGGTGGTAAGCAATTCCATTTGATAGTTTGCAGCTATAAATAATTATATGGCAATAGCAGTAAAGTTGGCTCTTGGGCACAATACAGAATCATGAATTTTCATTTACTTATATCTCAGAAGCTGTTAGGCCTATTGGTTTGAAATGTGAACCCCTGATTAGGTATATCAGTCTTTATATTAATACAGTATATGCAGCTGGTAGATGCTTTTGAATGAACATTTTATGCTTTCTCTTATTTCATGAGAATATTTTCATTACAAATACAACCACATGATACATAAGGCCTTGATTAGAAATCGCTATGACAAAGCAAACTTGGTCTCATGCTTCTTTAATATCATGTTCTATCTTTCACTCAGCTTTGAGTCTGCCCCACCCCAGTCTCTGTGGGATTTCAGTAAGAACATGGTTTTTACATGCTGTATAATACATTTTCAGCAATTCGAAAACACAGAGTAAAGCAGGTTTATTAATCAGAATAGTGCAGAAAGGTTGCAAATATTTTTTTCTTTTTTATTTCCTTGCTTTGAAAGCTGTTGAAAATTTGAAAATGCTGCTGTTTATGGCATATTCTGCTTTAAGAGCATCAATTAACAGAGACAGAGTGGACCTAGATATGAAGTCAGATTAGGAATAAGGTAGGAGCATGGGATGGAGTTTAGCAGATTTAAATTTGAAAATCAGAAAAGAGCCAGGCTGAGTGACACCTAAGGAAGGCTGGATAAGTACACGAAGAACAGGATGATGATAAAGAGAACCGGATGAGGTACAAAAGTCCAGTCTTCCTAAAACACATAGAGGTAATTCTATGGCCTATAAAAATGCAATAGATCTCACCTGCAGTTTTGAAAGCAATATGGAAGGAAGCAATGGCTGGGAAGAGTGAAGAGTCAAGATAGTCTGGCAACTAGATATCTCACTTGCCTTGAAAAATATACCTGCTTATAGAAATTTTCTAATCAGACTTTTTCCTAAAGGTGATGAGCGTTTGGGGGTGTGTGTGCTGCGCTTCCATGTCTATTCCTACATGTGACAGAGGTAAGAAATGAAAGATCCTATTAAAGTTGTATTTTAAGTCTATTGGAACTGCACAGAAATTCTGAGGAATGCCTACTATGTATAACACAGCTTTTGCAGACTAAGAATTTAGTTCAAAAGGACCAAAGAATCACAGCCTCCCAGTACTTGTCCACTGGGCGCGGGTGCATGCATATATTTTGACACTTTGGAAAATTAAGCTTTATGCTATCCTAGAGTGTCGTGTTGAAATAACACTGTGACTCTACAGAACTAACACGCTGTGATTCATTGATTCTTGTCTTATCAGAAGGTGGATGAGGCCGTGAAAGTGAAACATATCTGGTCTGCAGTCATTTGTTCATGTACAACATATTTCTAGCAAGAAGAAACCAACTGCAACGAGCAGGTTCTGCCATACACCATCTTCCACCACAAAGATAGGAATATGCCAAATTCTCTCCTACAGATTTCCATGGTGGGGCAGGGACAAATTTGACTTGTGAGTTTATTTTCAGAAGGAAGCATGTCACCAGTGGGTGCTGTAGAGCACTCCTACGGAACACTGATAGCAGTTTACAAAGATACTGGGGCTGAAGGTGCTGTACAGGAGACGAGAAAGGGAAAACCAGTGCTGGGACAACGACAGGAATCAAATCCAAGAGTGCTGATGTGAAATAGGGTAAATATGGCTATGCAACTCCAGGAGGGATTTAACAGTCAAGAATAGAAAAAGGATGCCTCATCACCAAGATGTTGCCACAGGATCTAGATTTTAGGAAAGAATCTTTCGTTCTCCCTGACCTGAAGACCAATTGTGAAAACTATCAGCATTCTGAACAGTACGGAAAACCAAAAAATGTTCAGTAACCTGGGAAAGAATTAATCTGGGAAAAAGTCTCCTAACCAGGAGGAAGATTAAATGCATTGATGATGTCATAGATAATGATTTAAATGTCAGAGTTAATGATTTAAAGGAAAGGCAGATTGCATGTGCCAAAGGAATGCATAGTTGTCACTAATACTAGATGAATCACTGAAAAAGGGAAGGTTTGCTGTATGATCTAGTAAGAACTGCATCCTTAATTATGATTTGATAGGCTGGATCTAATTTTAGTAATGCAACCTATGTAAAAATGATGCACCCAGGGCTTTGGGAAGCCCAGGTCACAGCCTGTAGAGCAGCATCTTGCTGATCAGAGAACTGATATTTAGCAGCATGAATTGAACTGCAATCAACAAGAAGTCTGATTTGTGTTCTAAATTGGTGTTTAGCAGCATGATCTGAACTGCAATCAAGGGAGAACTCAGAGCATTTTCTAAGGGGAACAAATGGATAGTTTCCAATCTCATTACACAAAATATTTGCAGCAGTTTAAATTAGATTGGAAAAGATCCCAAATTATTTTAACATGAGATCTGTAGAATGAGAACTTTTTGAATATGTTTCAGAGCAGAAACCTGCACAAATGTAAAGGTTGTAGTAAAAGTTTTACTCTAAGTGTGCCTTTTATAATCTTCCAATTTGTAAAAGAAAAAAATATCTGAAAAGCCACTGTAATACAACAAGTAGGTATTGTCTGGTGGTTTTTTTCCCCTCTGTTTTTCCATTAGTCTCTCTGCCCTATAATGTGCTGCAACACCTGCATGGATTGTTGGGGTTTTATCAGCGAACTACAATGCTTCCTAGAAAAATTGCAACACGTCTTGATAAGAAAGGTATATTGCCTTGTGTTAGAGGTCAGTTTCCTGATGTCACTGCTCAGAGGGCAAAAGAGCACAAAGGAATAATCCCTAGGCATAAGTATTACTAAAGAATTCCGTGGCCTTACCATGAACCTGATGCACTGTGCATCATCCCAGTTGGCACTGTTTTGCCTGTAATTACATCATCAATCTGGTATCATACCCCAAAGCTGACATTTCACAATATTCTCACAATTGAATGTTTAAACAGCCACCTCCCATGCCGGTTTTGTACATTTTGTGTTTGTCTCATGGGTTTCTCCTTCTCCTAACTCAATCACAGCCAACGGTCAATTTGAAGATCTGGCTACCCGGCCTGTTGCCATACCTCTGCATATTCATGAGCAAAATCTTTCCATATCCACATGGCAAACCTTTCAAACTGTCATAAGGAAGAAATAATCAACTTTTCTTTAAAATCTAACAAAGCCCACCAGAGCTGCGTTCTTTGTGTAATAGTTAACATTGTCACCAGTAATCAATTTATTTTACTGGTAAAGACAGTATTCTCATGACAAGTCAAAGACCTTTGGAAACAGTACATCTGTGCCTGCTATTTAAGCACACACAGACACAAAGAAGCAGAATATATTAGAAACAAAAAATATGTCAGCTTGTATAATGGTCCCATTGTTTGCTCCACCAGAGAGGGATTGTGCCATAACATATGACGCTGAATGTGCTTTTCTTGTTCTCCAGCCTTCATAATAAAGTATTTGATGTAAATACTCTAATCACATGGAGAAGATGCGGATGTTAGTTGTCCTTCCTTTCATTTCTATCCCCGCTGCCTCAAGAAATGTATTTTTATCAACATTTAAAAAGAAATAACCAACAGCAAATTGATGGAATTCTGCTTTAATGTGTTACTTCTAATTGCAGGTGCTTGTTTCACACTTGGCTCAATGAGTCCCCTCTGCCAGACACTGAAGCTGCCTTATTGTGATGTTCAGTAAATGACACCTGTCTTGTGGCTGCTTAGTTATTTTGTTTAGGATAAAACAGGTAAAGAGAAGGCACAGAGACTACCATATACCCTACGCAAACATATTAAATTGCTTTGTATAGCACTGCAACTCTGTGCAGCTTTGTGCAGCATTTCTTAATGGGTAGTGCCCGCAATTTACAGGGAAAAAAAGTGGGTTTCCAGAGGTGTAGAAAGAGGTAGGATAGGTCAGTTCACTCATTTATAACACCTCACTTCCTCCTGAGCAGGGAAAATCTAAGGTGCAGGTATATATGCAGAGTGACCTTAAGTCACAAGGAGTGCACTGACCCCTAATTATGCCGCATGGACCCCAGAATTATCCAGAGCTAAAACACCTTGTCCAGTTCAATATTTCTGTTCCTACTCACTCATTTACCAATGCTTGATAAAGAATGGGAAACAACTGCCCATAGGAGAAGGAAAAGGGCAGGAAAAACTGTGGAGAGGACTATAGCTTCTGATAGGGCCCAGAGGCAGAAAGGAGTCCCAGGTCCACCCCAGCTACACTCCAGCAAGTGCCATTTCTGTTGGCAGCAACAAACCACTTGGCAAGCCTACCTCTTCCCTGGCTGTGCATACAGCTCTGCACTGTCACATACTGCTGGAAAGCTGCTAATTTTTCTGCAGTTGAAGAGAGGGGCCCTTCAAGAAACAAACAGGACAGGGACGCATTCCTTTATCACAACATACTTTTTATAACACTTTTATCAAAAGTAGCAGCCTTAATCACTGTCCTACCTACTGTTGCACATCTCATAAGAGGTTTGCAGCAGCCTCCTGGGTTACAGGAGTTTCCAGGCTTCTGATCTGTGAGGCTTAAGTATGTTATTTCCAAATTATTTAGTGGAAATCTAATAGTTCTTTTCTGCCTATCTGGACCTGGAATGAAAGGACAGGGCAGGCAAGTACTCTTCTGACTTTCCCTTCCTGGCCACTCATTAATTGGGTTATTACACATGTGTCTACCTAAGAGGTTAAGAAGCACACAGGGCTTAGAAAATTCATGGCTTTCACGTTATATTATCAAGTTTCATACTTTTTTTCCTTATAGAAACTAGGGAGACTTCATGTGTGTGAGTCAGCTACTGCAGAAAGCCAGAGTGCACCAAAATCAACTTTAAACCAACACTAATTAAATCGAATAGACTAAATATTGCCTGCTGCAGCATGGAGCCACTATGAAATGACCAGAAGTAAAATCAGAGAGGCAATTAAAAGGGTCTGTTAAACGTGAATCTAGGTCCATGTGGTCATTAATGTCTGGCATGAGCAGAAGGGGCCTACAGTGGTTAGTGCAATGGCCAAAGCTCCTCGGGACCCATTAACAACCGCAGCAACCCTGCCCCCAGACACCGGACAATGTCACAGAATTCCTACATCTCAAAAGCCCACTCTATAAACGGAGATGAAATCTGAATATTCAAACCTTTGGCCCTCCTGCTGAGCACAGCTGAGCCTGCTGCAGCTTAACTTAAAAGGGAAGGGAGCCCTGAGAAAGGAAGCGAGACCTCACGGTGCACATTTGACTCAGCACCGGTGCTTGGCGAGGCTGTACAACGGTTGTGTGTGCAGCATTAACCAGCTGTAATGCACACAGCACACCTGCAGCTCTGGAAAAACAGCCTCAACGCTTGGCTATTCTCACACAGGGTCAAATGCATCTAATTATTACTTGACTGTTAATTTGGATTTCCAAAGTTGGCCAGCTCTGAATATATCACTCCTGTATTCTAACTTACTGTGGGTTAGATATAATAATTTAGGCTATGCAGGGAGAGCAGGACACAACCTTTCCCTGTACCAATACAGAGGTGACTGTGCTGGGACCAGGTGCTCCAGGCCAGGGAGCTTTTGACCCCTGGAGTGTGTGGCCAGGCCTGTGCAGGTGACTGGTACCAACCCTCACACACCTGGTGTATGTAGAGAAGCCAGGGCTGTAAGCCATTGCTGACCAAAGATGGAAATGCTGATTCCTAGGGCACAACGTGAGTCAGGCTCACACTACAACAGCCAAGACTCTGGTAATTAAAAAAAAAAAAACGTTTAGGGATTTGGAGATCCAGCCCCAGTTCGCTGTATTGCTCAATTCTGAATTTGCATCCTCTGTATGCCAAGTGTGTACTCAGAGCAGTGGCAGTTCAGAGGATGACTATGAGTGGTAGGCCCTTGGGACCCATAAATACTTAGAAGGTGGGTATCAAGAGGATGGGGCCAGTCTTTTTTCAGTAGTGCCCAGCGACAGGATGAGAAGAAACAGGCACAATCTTGAACATAAGAAGTTCCACCTAAACACGAGGAGGAACTTCTTTACTGTGAGAGTGGCAGAGCCCTGAACAGGCTGCCCAGAGAGATGGTGGAGTCTCTATCTATGGAGACACTCAAAACCCACCTGGACATGTTCCTGCTCTAGGTGGACCTGCTTTGGCAGGAGGGTTGGACTAGATGATCTCCAGAGGTCCCTTCCAATCCCAAGCCATTCATTATGTAAATTAGTATCATCCTTGAGGGAGTAAGACAAGAAAATACCTTTGTCTTACTGTGGCTTCTGCTGATGCATAGGGACTATATCCAGTGTTTCGATCTAGCATTCCATGCAAGTGTCTTTAGTGAGACCTTAACACAAACAAATTCATCTCTGCTGAACAGGCATGAAAGAACCTGGGGTATTTCCTTTTAAAAGTGCAAAAATGTGCTTGTAAGAGCACTGTTTCTTTCTGCAGAAGCAGTCAAACAGCTCTCATGTAAGCAAGAAACTCTGCAGAAAACTGTTTGTTCATTCTTTAGGACTTTGGACTTTTACCACTGCAGTTGTTGGGTTTTGTTGCTAGGACAGTACACAGCCTGCAGTGTTTGAAATAAACCACCTAAATGTAATGCAGGCAGATGGTAGCACCACTGACTTCCCTGGCAGAGCTATTAAAAGTTGCATCATCTGAGGGTAAGATTGATTTACTTTCTTCATCTTTCAGAAATACTACCTGAACTGTAGCCTGTTTGGGCTTGGTGGTGGATTTACTTGTCGCTTCTTTTATCCTTAATGGTTGGGTCACTCAACTTCTGTACCCTCTGTGAGCTCTCAGACTGACCCCGTTATGCCCTGTTAGCCAGCACTTTCTAATTACCTCTACTGCAAGGCCCATTAGAAATGACAAAATTAAGGGAGAATTTATGCCCAAGTATCTCAATATGCCCTTGTCATGCTGTAATAGCATCTTAGGTTCTCACTGAGAGTAGCGACTTTCTAAAGTCTAGATGGTAGCTATGGAAGTGTGGGCTGGTAACACACTGGTAGGTTCAATTTTTCACTGCCAGAAAAAGCATTTTTACTAAGTAGATAGGTTAAAAATGAAAGGTTTGCAATGATATACATTGAGGTGAGTTGCAGTTGGGAAAGCCATCTTTACATTGAAAGCAGGCACAGAACTCTGTCCTCATGGGTACCTTTAAAGAAGAAAGGTCTGTGATTAATCTTACTGGCCATTGTATGTCACATAAATACCGTCAAAATCTCAGCGTGTATCTGGCAGTAAAAATAACTGTTTGTTATTAAGTAATAAGTGAGGCGATGATGATAGTTTTGTATAGCTCAGCACATCGTTTACTTCATGGATGACTGGTATGGGGCTGGGAAGAGTAGAAGCAGGGCAGAAATTCTCATTTCTGGCCCTGATTCTGAAAACTTTTAAACCTTAGTCTTATTTAACAGAAAGACTTCCATATTTGAATGACACGTGCGCAGCTACGCGTGCACTCAGACACTAAAGACTTACTCAGTGAACTGTCTAGCTGGCAAACAGCTTGGACTTAGCATAGCACAGTTACAACTGTAAACTGAACTTTCATATAATCAAGAAAGATTCCTTTGCAGAGATTATTTTAAGGGAACAACAGGCCCAAACTTCAAGATCTGACACAAACAGACGTGTAACAAGAAGCCTTTGCCTTAGTACAAGTGAATAGGCACTAGCTACTGAAGATTCTGGGTTGTGCCGAGGAAGATCTACAGCTGCTTTGTTTCAATTAATGCCCACCTGAGTTGTTTATCCTACTATGACTGAACAGAACAAACCGAGGGACCATCAGGAAACTCTGCCCCTTTAACAGCTCCGGTAATTGCTATCTCCTATGAAACTTTGAAAGCAACAAATCAAAGAAAATCTTCACCCGTATCTGCTCTGGTCATCCTGAAGAGACTCTCCCTCATTGTGTACACAACATTTACTAAGACAGGAAGGAGGGAAAAGAGTGTCTGGAAAGATGTAAATGAGATTGTAACTAAATAATTTATAGGGAAACCAAAGCAGCTTTACTTTTTGAGCTGATTAGTTAGTTACATCATGGTTTGGAGATGATTAATACAGTTACACTATGCTCAGCCAGCCAGATTAAATATTTATTTTAATTACTACCTATAACACACATTTGTTCTGAAAGTGCTGTTAGTCTATTTACAAAACATGTTCGATGTTGTCTCATGTGATTAAAAATTGTAGTTAATTAGATTAACAATTTATCACAGTTTTTACTAATTCAAGACATTCCCGGTAATCCCAGCACACAAGGCAAAGACGGAGAACAGACATCCTGATCATGCCCTCGAAGACCTGTGCTGATGAGAAAAGTGTTCTCCTAATGACCAAGCTGGTGGTGTAAGTGTAGAGGCTACTGTACAACACATCACTATCCAAATTTTCCAGCCTATCATGACCCAAAGACACACTTTTGCAGAGTGAAGGTGTGACATTTAACTCTGTTCACTTACCCCGCACAATAATGTAAAGTTATATTGGTTTTATTTTCCCCAACCTGTTTGATACTCTGTTCATCTCTTAATAAGATGTCAGAAAAGTTGGGTGTTCCAAGAGGGAAAAGAGGGAAAAACCACTTCTCAGTCTGCACAAATAACTTCATTCAAAATTTTCATGAGACGAAGACATTGAAAAAACTAATGACTTACTGAGTGCACTCTCAGCAAGTTTGTCAACGACACCAAGTTTTGTGGCATGGTCAATGTGCTAGAGGGAAGAGATGCCATCTAGAGGGACCTAGACAGCTGAAATTGAAGCAGATCAAATGCAGGGTCCTGCACCTGGGTCACAGCAATCTCAGGCACAAATACAGGTTGGACAGAGAAGAGAGAAGGGAAGAGGAGCCCAAGGGAGAAGGACTTGGGAGTGACGGTGGATGAAAAACTCAACATGAGCTGGCAATGTGTGCTGGCAGCCCAGAAACCCACTCGCATCCTGGGCTGCATCAGAAGTGGGGCCAGCAGGCTGAGGGAGGTGATTCTGCCCTCCTTTGGTGAGATCACACCAGGAGTACTGTGTCCAGCTCTGGAGTCCTTAGCACAGGAAGGACATGGACCTGTTGGAATGGGTCCAGCAGAGGACCATGAAGATGATCAGAGGGATGGAGCACCTCTCCTGTGAAGACAGGCTGAGAGAGTTGGGGTGGTTCAGCCTGGAGAAGAGAAGGCTCCAGGGAGACTTTATAGTAGTCTTCCAATACCCAAAGGGGGCCTACAGAAAAGCTTGGGGAGGGGTTCTTTACCAGAGATTAGAGCAATAAAAGGAGGGGTGATGATTTTAAACTGAAGGAGGGGAGATTTAGACTAGAAATTAGGAAGAAATTCTTTACTCTGAGGGTAGTGAGGCACTGGAACAGGTTGCCTAGTGGATGCCCCATCCCTGGAGGGGCTCAGGCCAGGCTGGATGAGGCTTTGAGCAACCTGGTCTAGCAGGAGGTGTCCTTGCCCATGATACGGGGGTTGAAACTTGATGATCCTTAAGGTCCCTTCCAATCCAAACCAGTCTATGATTCTGTGATTACAGGTGAGCAATATCTAAACACCTTACATGATATTATTTCAGGATATTTCAAATACTGATTTTAAAAGCATCATGAGAAATATTTCCTCATCAAAAGATACAGAAAAAAATTTATTATAAGGGGCAAATTTAATTATCTTTTCCTTTTGCTTTCTTCTGCCTCTAAAAATAGGAAAAAAATGGAAATTGGAATTTCTCAAAAGCTCCAAAAGTCACTGTTACATTAATGAGATATGAGTCAAAGGTGTTATTTTTTTATAGATCAAAAACTTTCTCTTAGTCAGGGCAGATTACAGAGTAAGTCCAGGCACATCTGCACCCTGAAGGTAGAGTGAGAACACACGAGCACCAGTGTGAATGCAGAATATATCCAATTGATTTCTGCAGAGGGTGTTCAAAGAATATAAAAATATGCTATGAAATAGTTAAAAATGCTATGAAATGTTATTAAAAGGTGCCTCAATTGCCTTCCCCAACTGTTTTTAGGGAGAAAATATTGCTCATACTTACTTGACTTGTGACTTGGAGTCACTTCTAGATACAACTGTCACTTTATCTCAGCTGAAACTAACATTCAGTATGAAGCACAAGATAGCTGTAAGTTTAATGAGCAATTCCTTCCATATCATAGACTGTGAGCTCTGATGAGAAGTTGCATTAAAAAAAAAAAAAAAGGATAATTCCTTTTAGCATTATTTCCCATTTGAAAAGGAAAAAAGGAATCTGACAATCAAAGGAAGCCTGTTATTTCCCTTGCTGTAATAAATGAAACTATTCTGATACAAAAAGATGAATTAATAACTCCTGTGTATCAGCATCAAAGTAGAAACTGTCTACGGAAAAAAAAATAGCCTTTTTCCATTTGGATTGTGCTGATAACATTTATTTTTCTCTTTCCATCTGGAAACCCTGTGGGTATCATGAGAATAGTAGGGAGCTGATTGGGGTCATGTGTGAGGGCACTGGGATCAGAGCCGATGTCACGTCCAGCCTCCTGCAGCTTCAACAGCTCCCAGAGAGAGTGTAAGTACAAATCTGTGGCATATTGGGAAATGAGGGTGGTAACAACTGAGGTCAGTGGCCAGAGTGTTTCAAATCGTCTTGGAAGCAGTGATCAGTTCTTAACCTGCAGCAGATATATCGAATGGAGTTTCAATAAGGAATGGTGGTGTATCCTGCAGGAATGGTGCTCTAATGTTGTTGTGTGAAATTTAAGTACAATCATAGAAATATGTGAAACTTACAGATTGCACGTAAAGAGTCTTCTGTCTTCATCTGGTACAGAAGTTAGAACAGCAGACCCCTTGCTTCCCATTTATTTATTTGTTTAATAGCATTGCCAAGAAGAAATTTAGAAGACAATGAAATCAGTATTTTAACTGTAGCAAGACTGAGTTTTCCAGTCCCCTAAAAAAAGGCAAAAGGGACAAAAGTCTACAGCAGTAGGAGTAACTGTGGGCTTCCACATGCTGCTCTAACAATGTCTTCCTGAGTCTGAAAATCATGTAGAAAATTTGCTGTCTATGCTATATTTGATATCATAAAATATGAGTTGATTTGTCTCATATGAAACTGTGCAACATCATCTCAGTTTAGCAAAGGCAGTGAACCACAGAGTTCAAATGTGCTGCTCCAGGTCACACAACAAATCGGTGAGAGATGAGACCTCCGGCCCCTGCTCTAGCTATGCACTGCTACCTTGTGAAGAAAGCTGACACATGAACACTGGTACAGTTCCTGTGGAGCCAACCACACTCACTGCCTTCATAAAAGAGAATCTTAGAATCATAGAATTGCTTAGGTTGGAAGAGACCTTTCAGATCATCTAGCCCAACCATCAATCTAACTCTGATTAAAAACCATCACTAAAGCATGTTTCTAAGCACTGTGCCAACCCAGCTTTTAAATCCCTCCAGGGATGGTGCCTCAACCCCTGCCCTGGGCAGCCCGTTCCAAGGCTGAATAACCCTTTCCATGTAAAAATTGTTCCTAACATCCAGTCTGAATCCCCCAAGCACAACTTGAGGCCATTCCTTCTTGTCCTATCCCCTGTAACTTGGGAGAAGAGACCGACCCTCGCCTCCCTATACCTTCTTTCAGGTAGTTGTAGAGAGGCGAGACTGCAAGGTGTCTCTACTGAATTTAGCAGAGAACTATGAGAAACATTCTTTCCCATAAAAGCATCCAAAACAACCATAAAAAAAACACTATGAGGAGAAAACAGTGCTGAGTAGCAGATGACCTCTACAACTGCCCCAAGAGCCTGACTGCTACGCCACACTTCAGACCTTTGAACACGGGGCACTCACTGCCCTCAGCTACGGGCCACCAAACCACTCAGGGACATCCTGAAGACAAAGCATGTCTGAAAGCCCTCGTTCTCACAAACTCAACATTACGATTAGACTGGAATATAACTTCTTCAATGACAGCTATCAGACTATGCTGTCCTCCTGACTCTATTTTATACCACAGTCCAGTAGCTGGAGCATTTACCCAGGAAATGGCAACACCTGATCCTTCCCTATTTCAGCCCTGGGGTGTTCGTAGTCCCTTGGAGGAAGGCTGGCTACCAGAGAGCAGGAGCTAGGTGGGCAAAGGTGCCACCCTGCAGAGTGCTCTCTGGATTCTAGTTCTGGTTTTGCTGCAGGAACCAATTCTGCTCCCCCCCCCAACAAGGTTTGCCTCACCAAGCTCAGATCATTCTCCCTCTTGTTCACACTTCATGAATCACAGGACAGGATAAAAGAAGCTGAAGCTCTGCGTTCTTTTCTGCCCTCTGAGTACAGCTGCCAACACGTGCTCATCAGGGAATTTGAGCCTATGGATGCCAGGCCCATGAATCCTACCAAGCCCAGGTGTAAGATGCACTGAAGTGCATACATCTGCTGAGATGGCAGCTGTTGTAGGCACTTGCAACTGCCCTGTGTTCCATTACCAGCAACTAAGTATATTGTTAAATACACCCAACTTCTCAATATCATTGGCTACAGAAAAACACATTCTTCAACTGAGGTGGAAATGAACAAGTGCAACGTGCTGCAGGAGGAGACATTTTTCTAATCATGGAATTGTCCATGGAAGAGTTGGAAGAGACCTCTAGAGAAATGAAACTAGTTTGGTAACTTCAATTGACTTTACAACTTTTTGTGCAGACAAAAGCGAACTCTCTGGGCTAAGAAGTCTGACTGACTGGTTTCACTTCCCAAGAGAGTATATTCCAATTTCATCTTGCTGCTACACAAAGAACCACCAAAGATTCAACTATTCCTCTTCCTGAAGAGGTGAATGTTTTCATCAGATGTATGTTGAGTACGGGACGTGTTTAGGTCACCTGCTCCATCTTAGACCCACCCCTGAAACTAGTCAATGCTCTTAATGTGTTCTTTCGAAAACATCAGTGATATGATTATTTGTCACTTTTCAGTTTCATATATATGTCTACGTACATGTGTACACACATGTATGTGTGGGAGAAGGGAACAGCAATCAGCATCCATGCTTTAGTCAATCCCCTACACTTTTCACCTCCCCAAAAATGTAATTTGTTGAAGGGATAGATCACTCTTGGATCTCCTCCCAGTTTAGCAGCAACATGGTACCACTACACCCCAGTGCTTCAAGAGTAGATGAACATCTCTTCTCGTGAGAAGTCTGGTGTCCTGTTACTCAAAGGCAAAGTGGTGTTACTCACATGCTCTCAGCTTTTAAATAACAGTAAAATCAGTACACAGCTTCAGAAAAAGATTGTCTCATGCTAGCCTATTAAACTAGTTCCTGGACTTTACATTGTTCTTGGACTGCAAAACCACAATTCCTAAGTTGAAAAATTCCTTACAATGTCTCAAGATTTCTTTGTAATAAATCAGACTCTAATCCAAGTATTTACTTACCCACTGTTTCTGCATGTAAGGTTAAGACAGCTGGCAAATGGAATACACAGCATATCGTTTGTTGTCTGACTCCCAGCACATACAAGTGGATTTTAGTGGAAGTATCAGACTTGGAAGTGAGCACGGGTACATATAAATGAACAGACATCAGAGCAGTATTTTTTTAATGTGTTCATTTGCTAGATCTCATTCAATTAAATATGGCAAAATCTGAGAAATGACAAGGGCAAAAAATTTTTCACATACATGAGCCAACATTCTAACCTCATCCCACTGGTTTATGTGGTCAGTAGAAATGTTGTGAGCTCCAAAAATTAATAAATCCTATAAAGTACAGCAGGAATTCTTTTGCCAGATTTTACTAATTTTAGAACCAAGAAAGAATATTTGAACAAAACATTGTCAACTAATTTGTGACAAGTTGCTCAAGTTCTTCCAGCTGAAATGTGTAAAATAACAGTAATAATATAATTTATCAGGTATATTTCACCTGAGAGCAAGATTTTGACTTCAACTGTTTTGTTCGCTCCATTTATGAAATGCATCTCGTAGATGAGATTATAAGAAATCCTAGTGCAGATTATGGGAAACACCTGATTTGTTCTTTCTGGGAAATGCAGTAGCTTCAATGCTACCCGTGAGGAAAAAACTTGCATATTTACAGCTTATCATGTAGCCACGAAGGAGAGACAGAAGCCTTTGAGAAGGTCCCAGTCAGCTTGCATTTGAATGCAACTTCTCAGTAAAACTCTGTCAGTTTTCTGCTCTCAGAACCAGCGTAGTGAATGCAGCACGGCAGCACCCAGAGCTTGCCGGGGCGGTGCAGGACTGGAGGAGGCTCTGTGCCGCTCACCGGAGCTCAGCTCCAGAGGTGTGCTTTGCATTTTCTGCCCTGGACAAGCACAATCCATCCAGCCAAGCTTTTGGGTGCCAGCTGCAACCCCTCCAGTGAAGGCAAATCAGTACCCATCCATAAACTGTCTATTTCCACACAAGAAGCCTGCAAAATCTGTTTCTAACCAGGAGTTACAGCTATCCTATGCTATGGCTGGGTTCTTTTGTACCTTTAAGCTGCCCTCTTCCATCCCAAGTTTTTTTTCCCCTCTCAGTTCTCTCCCACCTCCTGCTCCCTCTCTCCCAGCTAATATGTTGCATTTTATTTCATGCTGTGACACCATTAGTAGAACCTAATCTCCTCTCTAAAGTAGACTATTAGTGTTGGTTGGGGCCACTTACGAGGTCATACGCTCACACAGCACTTATCTGAAGTAAATGCCTTGTAGCTAATCAGGAAAAAGGTAACACGCCATCACCCTGCCTACAGCTTCCCAGCACCCAAATTCCACTCATTTAGAGTGAAAGAAACCCCAAGCTTTGGTTTTTTTCTTTTACATGACAGAAGCCATAGCCCTTAAGTGACTAGGATGGAATGAGAAGGGAATAAACAATTAGGGCTGCTGGAACAAATCCTCCTGTTTCATTTTTCTTCTTCACTTGTCTCAGCGGGAGTAGTTTTACCTCCTATCGACACCCATTGTGCTCTTGGCTGCTCACTATGATGCAGCTGTTTTCTTAATGCCTATCAACCCTCTGCCTTTTTACGATACAAAGGTGACTTGTTAATACAAATGTTGTTTGAAACCTTAATAACAATAAGCCCCAGTTGTGATATTGCACCTTGGCAGGGAACATATCAATGCTTATGGATTCATTTAAAAGTCGTCTACACAAGGCTACTGATTTTTTATTTAAAAAATCTACACGGAAGAAATACGCCTGCTCTATTAGACTGACATTTCTAACTCTACTGGGTGCAGTAAGAAAGTATTATGGTTCTACTGTTTCCTGTGATACTCACTGAGTCTCCTATCTACCATTTTCTACCTGCTCCAGAGGCTACAGTTAAATGGAAACTCAGTCCTCCAATGAAATCCTCAAACCCCGTTACGCTCACTCCTCTTAAAAAAGTACCTTGATGCACCTGTGCTTCTCCACAGGCACTTCTGAGGCAGAACAAACGGCCACAAGATTCTCAATACCCATTTTCTTTCATTATCAAAACCCCAGACCAAACCAAACGTTATCACCACCTAAACACCAGCTGAATTGTCTCTGGGCTTACTAAGCAGCGTGATAACGTTATTTCAGAAAGGACATTATCCATCAAAGCTGCGTGGGTGAATGGCCACACCTCAAAAGACCGTCGTGTTCAAAAGTAAAATTACAATTTTTAAAAGATGACAGGCTGATGCTTCTTTCCTTTATGGCATCATTACACGGATGTTGGTCTAGTCAAGCCAGTAGATGTATGTTAGTGCAAAGTGATATAAGATTAAAAGCAGATCAGGAATAATGAAATTTAATACAGGTACCCATACATGCAACTGACAGCAGTGTGCATAATCCACACAGAAGTGCCATTTTCAGATGGGAAATAAGCCTGAGCAAACTTTGTTCCTCAAATATTCGTAGTTCTTGATCGGGGTATTCTAAGTTGTTTCCTATTTAATCCACTCAACCAGAGACAAGATCATTGGACGACGCCAGGATCAGTTTGCCCTGGAGAATAAAAGCTTTTGCAGTTCAAAACATGAAAGCTGAATCATTCAGAAAGTGAGCTACACTGCTATTGTAATTCTAAGAAGAAGAACTATGTAACACAGCTGCTTTATGCTTTGAAAACTGTTTCCAGTCTTCCAGTGTCATATATTCCTCCACTCCAGATCATTACACTCTTGCATAAAACTAATCAACATTACAAATTGAAATTAATCTAGCAAACACACTGTTTCTCATTATAAAATTATTAGGTTCCATTACACTGTTTTAAAAATCCACATAGGGATTAGCCGGGATTTTGACAAGTGACAACGGCAAAAGCAGGAATAGCTTCTGATGCCTGATTTAGAAGTCTTCAGATTTTGTATCTCTGCATTGTGAACAATCGAATCTTTTTTGGACCTTTGGTTTGTGCTAGGACTCTGAGTCACCGAATATTTTATGGTGTTCAATGAACTACAGTATGAGTCACCCATCAGCTTTCAAGTATTTTTGTAATTGTGTTATTTTGCTTAAAATCGCAGAAAAATCCACTAGCAGAAGTGATAAAAAATGCAGCATTGTAGATTTAACAAGACCATGTGATAGAATCAGAGCACATACACATCAGCATAAAAAAAATTAATTTAAGCAAAAATTAGGTCTACAAAGGAAATGAGGGATTCAACAATGAATTGTTAGAGAGTTATTGTATTCCGAACAGGACTCATTTTACTGGAGCTAGTTATGGTTGCCAAAAAGTTCTTGCCTCAGATGCTGTCCGTGCTCACAATACTTATTTCCATACTCTGCTGCAGTTCATCATTTCCACAGCATTCTGCAGACACGCAGAATTTCTGGGAGTGCTAACTGATTAAGAGCTTTATAGCAGGAACATTGGGTACCATACAAAGTACATGATCCAAAGAGACTTTTGGTTGGTAAAGTCAGTGAAGAAAAAAATCCTATTGAAAAAAATTAGTCCTACTACAGCGTAGGATACAGAGAACTATTCCTAGTGCTAAAGAGTAATTATTCCTAGATTTACATAGGGGTTTTGTTCTTTTGGTTTTTTTCCTTCTTGTTTTTAATAGGGCCTAAAGCCGTAATATATCACAAGCAACAGCCCAATCATCAACATCACTGGAAAGTACGGAAAATAAACAAAACTTTACTCAAGACACATGAAGGGGAATGGCAGAGCTCAGAGCTCACAACCTTGGGTTTATGATGACTATCCAACGCTGCCTTTCACGCAGGTTCCAACTAAATGACATTTAGTCATGGTTCTCTTGAGCAGAGATCAGTTTTGGTTTCCTAGCAAGGCTGAACTAAAGCCATGTGGATTGAAGACATAATGGGAAGGATTGTGTCAAAATCTGGAAGTTTTTCCTCTATTGAGAGCCAAAGTTCTTGTGTCACAAGACTCTGCCTGAAAGAGAAAGTTTTCTTAGATGCATGACTGTGTTGACACTCTTATTCTTGCTTGAGAGTAGCTTTTCATGGTTTTTTTGAAACCCCTTACTAAGCAGTATAAACTAAGTCAAATAAGAATGGGCTCATGGGGCTTCTTTGGATGGAACTAACAAATTTACACTTTAGTGAATTCTGAACAAGTCTTCCCTGAATACACAAGGTTGTAGCCAGTGAGAAGTTCTCAATTTCTCAAATTAAAGCTTGGTCATTTGGATATCAAAGGGATGGACAATGGACAGGAGCAAGAGATAACTATCAAACTGGTTCCAAATGTCCTTCACTGCTACCAAGTTTCTGAGTGATTCAGGGGATGAAGGATCTGCATTTTCTAATGTGATTCTACGAAAAGGACAATAGCTTACATCCAGCTGGTCCCAAATTATTTTAATACCCTCACCTACTCCATATCCCCAAATCTGCTGCTGCCGAAGAGCCCATGCAAGTGAGGGACTTCTCCTTCCATACAGTTAGAAGTCTTCTGCATACAGATTCTGGCCGAGTCCAGGAGCCATGACACTGCTCATTCAGCCTTTAGGGTACAACTCTCCTAAGACGACAGGCACTACTAACACTAGGCATCTTTTCTAAAATATTTGGTCAGAATACTATGATTTGTCAAAGAAATAGCGTGTTTAGAATAGGCCCTCAGTTTGAATGAGAGGAAGAGGGTTAGGGATAAGTTCTCAGCTGGCAACAGAAGGTGTTTGGTGCATTGAACCATCCAAAGTAGAATGTCTCTGCACCATCGTTGGTCTGACACAGTGCCGTATCACACAGTGCAAACAGGGTATATTTGTAAGTAAATGGTAATGTGGTAAGCATTATACAAACTATTCTTTTTTTTTTTCTTCATTAAAAAAGCCTTAAGAACTCAGAGAACAATTTTCTTTGGGAAAATAAAGTTTCCCACACAGCTTCAGTGTTACTGCATTTGACTGATGAACAAACCGAGGGAAAGGGTTTGTCTGTCACCAGAAAATCTGCAAGAGTAAGATTATTGCTTGGACTTCAAACTCCTTCCTGTCATGCATGAATGACAGGTGCCAGTTGCAGTAGATTTCTATTCTCCTTCCTGGAAAATTTGAATTGTGCTCCTCTGAAGAAAGTGCTGGGCTGCCCACCCACGTTCACAGCTACAGTAAGTAGGTCTTCTGCAGGACTTCCTTAGCACAATTCTTGTTTGGAGGTAAATTCTCCCATTTCAAGTTCCAGAAAAATGGCTGCTTAAAAATTCAGAGACTAAGAATGAAGCGGGCGGGAGGGAAATAGTTTTTCATCAAACAGTAAATAAATAAATAAATAAATAAATACTGTGTATTAAAGACAAAGAATAAATCTTAACATTTTGGAAGAAAAGTTGCCTATATTTTTGCTGACCTTTTCTCTCTGAGCAGAGCTAATGAAACATTCTCTATATTGTAACAGCGTTTGCTTCAGTCAGTCTAGTACATCATTTAATCACACCGTTCAAGCTTGTTTCAGGTATGGGTTACTTTTTCATTAATTATATTCTAAGCACATGTATACATATCAGAGCTGTTGGGATGTCTATTTCTATTAGTTTAACAAGCCCTGGTATTAATGAGATTGCTCTATAATTGAACCTTTTCATGGGTCCCTTGGTGATGAAATTATGCTAATCTGAATCTGCAACCACAAGGCATCCATCATACTTGATCAAATAGTAAACATCAACAGTGATATGCTAGGAGTGTAAATGCGCCGTTAATTATTACATAAATGAACAAGCCCCATTATTTCATCTTTATATTTGTGCAACCTAATAAAATGGGTGAAGACAGAGTGTATCAGACTTCCACTATGTGGCAGCATGGTCCACTTAACAGGAGCATGAGCCTGTAAATACTACGGTATCCTCAGGCCAGAGAGTGTGTGAGAAAGGAAAGAAGGTGGATATATATCATCTGCTCTGAGTCACTGCTGTGGGAAACAATGATACTGATGGGTTACACACCTTTAAAACAGAAAAGGCATCCGATTTCCAGACTGTTATAATTGTTCATTTCTAAAACACGTGCGGTTTGGGGATCACTGAGGGTTTTAATAGAGTGATATATGTCTCAGAATGTCTGCTGTGGGATGATTTATATCAACTTCACAAAAATTGTGTAAGCTGAAGCAGATAAGAACTTGTGTGCTTACACTGGCAAAAGCAGATATATTTGCAGAATGCCCGTGTTCCTGTAGGCATCACTCCCCACCTACAGTCACACTGCCTTAAAGAAAAGCAGGGAAAACATCAGACCACTTTTAATTAATACTATGAGGAGGAATGGAACTCTCACAGTGCAGGCATAAAAATTAACATGCGTTTTCACCCATTTTTTTATTATTTGCACTGCAGCTTATAACTGCCTATACAAGTACTAAATTTCAATGCAAGTTGCTTGTATTGTTGCTTCAATATATATGGAGGTAAACAGAAAATAAAAGAAACTAAGAGTTTTAATTTGTAGTTTAACAAATCATAATTTCAATATTTACCTAGCAAACACAGTATTTCTCCAAAATTATTCTCCTGAAGGAAAAATATCTTATCAGAGATCTTATGAATATTGTGACAAAGATATATACTGCACTGATGTGACATACATCAGTGCCAGATGTCAGGGACCAATTCTGAAAAACAAGATCATCTTCCCTTTTTCAATGTACTTCACTAATCTTTATAAAATGGAATATGGTGTGGTGATAATATTAATTCCAGTATTTAATCCAGTTTGACTCATGCCTTGCCATCTGAATTTTTAACATGATTATTTTAACTGTACTGGTGGAAAAAGATATTCTGTAAGCCATCAATCTACACATTCAATTAATACAAATACGGAAAGATAAATATCCCACCTCTTCACTATCCACTCCATAGAAGAAACACATAATTCCACGAAGGAGTAGGCAAAAATGTATTCAATAATTTCCAGACATAGTTCAAAATAAGTTCCTTGCCTTGACACAACCCTGGGGCAATGCAACATATAGGACTATAAGTTGTTTACTCCAAGCTGATTCTATTGCCACTAAAATCAAGATTAAGGTCCTCGTGACATGGTCTATTCCAGTATGTATGTTGCCTCTAAAAGCAACTGAACCATAAAACCTTAGGTTGATTCTAAAAATGAACACACAAAAAAAAATTGTTAGGCCAGTTTAGTAGATTTCTAAAAACATTCTCTTTGGGTTTCTACTCTTACCATACTTATTTAAAAACATTCCCATTTTAAAACTCAAGTCCTGACTCTCTTACAGAGACAATGACAGAGAAACAAGATGAGAGAGCACTGCCCCTGAGCTCCCAGGCTTATCATGTATTTATTCACATTCTGTTAATGACATTTTGCATTCCTGAGATAGTTTGCCCCAACTTTCCTTAGTTAAAATTGAATTATTTTGAGATGTATGCCAATCATGGCCAGTGTTTCATAATACAGAAACAGCATAACACAAAATACAAAAACATATTCAGTCTTGCAGTTTCTTCCCTTTTCAGCATTTGTCAGTGGAAGCACATGGGATTGCTTTTGCAGCTCCTCCTCTCCAGAAAGTGCCGTGCTCTGCTGCTGCTTATTTAAGCTAAGCAGCACAATATTTAACAAATAAAAGCTACCAGAATGTGGCTGAAGGTCAGGCAGCAGCACTCTGTGCACACAGCAATGCAGAGCAGAGATTTACCCAGACATGTTTTCTATTAAGAATTGCCACTGAATAGAGTCACCTTAAATTACACCGGTTGCGAAAGGAGAAAACCATCTCAAGGGTCTCCCTGACACCTCACGAGTCAGATGTTGGACCTGATTCTGACCTTATTCACACTGCTATCTCTGCTCACTTCTGCAGCCTGACAACACCATCATCTCTGGTCATTTCAGCAGCCCGCCTTACTCCAGTTTCAAGCAAGACAAGCATCAGGAACTTTATTTTTAAGAGATTGTTTCCATCCTTCCTTTTTCTTGTTTTTGACAGCATTGCCAAATTCTGTGGTTTCCCTCAGAAGTGTTTCTGTAACTGTCTCCTGCTGAATCAGCAGTCTCTCATGCTGATTGTAGCCGTGCCAGCTAGACCAGGTTTGCTCTGTTCCACCTATGAGCCTTAGACCATGCAGAGAAACCCTGTGATTTGAAAAGGTAAGAGATCAAAATGTCAAGGAACCTTGAAAATTAAGGGGAGATGAAGGAGAAAGGTATCCATGCCTGGAAAAAAACTCAGCAGTAAATTAAAATAAAACCACCTTCAGGTTTGTGTGAGTCTATGGATTTGCCCGTACTAAGGCTTTAAATCCCTTTTGCAGCACTGCTGGCTGAGGAACGCTGGCACCTGCAATGGCACACGCTGTTCCTCCATACTTCCAGCTGTCTCCCCGAGTCTGCACAGGATTTTACTGAAATCACTGGGTTTCACACAGACAGCTCCTTCCCTCCAGCAAGGCAATGGTGCAACGACCACCGGGAAAATGGCATGGCTGCACTCAGGAAACCCGTCCTGCAGGCATGACTCTCCATGGAACAAGTCTGCTTTCAGCACAGTCTTTAACTTGTGGCCTTGATGAAGCATTTCTATCACCTGCACAACACAGGCCAGATGCCACAGGAGAATGCCCTGAGCTTGGGTTGAACCAGGACATTTTCAAATAGTCAGTGCTAGACAGCCCCTGCAATCAGTGCCCATTTCCATCTGTACCATGAGTTTGTAAATTTTCAGATTCCAGTTACTGAATTTGATTTTTATTTATTTCTAGATTGAAGATTCCTTTATCAATGCAGATACATGAAACAATCCTCTAGATTTCTGTTAGGTAAACTACAGCAACAATAAATCATAAGTATCATATGATATAAAAGCATGGAGCAGCTTTTCCCAAAGACAGAAGTTTACTGAACATTTGTACCATTAGTTATAATTATACCCATTATATAATTTCATTATACCCAGGTAGCATGGTAAAAGCACTCACTGAGATTCTTCTTTATTTTCTTAGCATTTTAAAAATAAAAACTTAGAAACACAGAATGGCCTACATTGGAAGAGACCTTTCAGATCTAGTCCAACCATCAATCTAACACTGACAGTAACCATCACTAAACCATGGCACTGAGCTATATGTCAACCTGTCTTTTAAATACCTCCAGGGATGGTGCCTCAACCACTTCCCCGGGCAGCCCATTCCAAGGTTTAAGAACCCTTCCAGTGAAAAAAAATTTCCTAACATACATCCCTGGCACAACCTGAGGCCATTTCCTCTTGCCTGGCAGAAGAGACCAATCTCCACTCCTCTACACCCTCCTTTTCAGGGAGTTGTAGAGAGCGAGAAGGTCTCCCCTCAGCCTCCTTGTCTCCAGGCTGAACACCCTCAGTTCCCTCAACTGCTCCTCATAAGGTTTGTGATCCAGCCCCCTCACCAGCCTCATTGCCCTTCTCTGCTCCAGCCTCTCAATGTCTTTTTTGCAAGGAGCGGCCCAAAACTGGACCCAGCACTCAGCATGGGGCCTCAGCACTGCTGAGTACAGAGGGATGATTTCTTCCCTGCTCCTGCTGGCCACACTACTCCTGATAGAGGCCAGAATGCTGTTGGTCTTCTTGGCCACCTGGGCACACTGCCGGCTTACATTCAGCTGGCTGGCAACCAACACTCCCAGGTCCTTTTCTGCCAGGCACCTCTCTAGTAACTTTTTCCCCCAAGCACAGGACTCAGCACTTGGCCTTCAAACTGTTCTTATGGTCCCTGGTTTGTAGTCATCAACAGAAATCTATCCTTTCTTGGCTTTCATTTCTGTATACATGTCTCTTCATAATTATTTTCACTTTCTCTACAAACAACAGCAGCAAACCACACCTAAAATCCTATTGCTTCCTTGCCCATGATTTCTAAATATTTAAGAAAAAGAGTTCAAGCATTCTCAAACTATGGACATGCCTATTAAAAACAGAAAAACTTTATCTAATTTACACCTTTGTTATTAGAATTATTGCTATTTATAGACACCATGTAAGATTCTGATCTTGAATCTAAATCATTTCCCTCTGTCCCAGGGACATCCCCCTATACTTTTAAATTCAATATAGTGCCAATCCTTTCTTGAATCAGAGTTCCTAAACCAAGCAAACAAACAAGTAATCCCAAACTACAACCAGGAAAGACAAGCACTGAAGTTGAACACCAGCTAAGTTCATGTGATTAGTGCAGATTTTCCATCATTCAGAAACTTTATTCTGACCGTTCATGGCCAAAATTCAGATCTTTTCAGTATTCTGGTTAACTTATCTCACAAAATTCAAGACAAACGCCGAAACAACAGTATGCAGATTTGAAGCTTTCAAGTCAATTTACAGGAGTTATACTCCACACGTAAGAATTAACATTATTTTCCAGACAATCCCAGAGTCATAGGAGTGCCTGTTGGAAGGAAACCCTGAAGGTCAGTTAGTCCAACCATCTACTTGGGCAAAGGATCCTATTAGCACTACAACAGCCATGGTTTTCTGTAGCTGACTCTTGAAAACCTGCACAGACAGATTCCATAACACGTCTGGGTAACTGGTTCCAGTCACGTAACCATATCTGGAACATCACTGTCCATGATAAAATAACTGAAGATTCAGAAGAACTTGTCTCAAAGACCCATAGATGTGAGAGGTTTCCAGCTGGTCTTGAAAGCTAAATGTCTGCCTTATTTAGATATGGACGGGTAAATCTGACAGCTACAGCTCTCACAAGAGTTTAGTCCACGCCAACCTACAATATTAATTTATCTCACTGTCCATATAATCTTTTCAGGTAACTTCAGATGCATGTAACTTCTAATTTATAAGCTTAGAGGGAAAAAAGAAAGTATTGCTGGTGCCACAAAAACATCAGTGCACAGCGTTGCACCACAGAGTAATAATAATTCCTTTCAAGGAATTCAAATTCCATTGGTTTACTATTCCAAAACTCCTGAAGGATACTTACTTTTGCACCCTTCTTAATGTCTTGTGCCTGTCAATACCTGCCACCCATCTTTTTCTCGATGAATACTTCTCAATCAGTACAAGTGAGATAAATGAAATGCCTGTGGATATACACATGCATTAACTAGGCATGCATGCTCAGAATCGCTAAGGGATGAGAGAATTGGCTAACTAGAACAAATCCCAGAAATAGAAATCTTACATGAAGGGTTGATGTCATTGTTTCAGTGATATTCCAAGGGAAAGGTTCCAAAATTCTAGCTGAAAACTTTGGAAGGCAGTCTCTCAGAGAATATATGTAGGTCTGTATACACATATGTGCTTGTGTGTGCTCATATGGCCCTCTGTTTGCACTGCAGCTAGAGAAATAAAGTAATGTTATTTTAGATCAGCCATACTAACCTTGCTGCTAATGCAACAGTATTCTTACCAAGAATCAAACAGCATCATTACACGTCAGACGTGTTAAATGAAAACATAGACAGAAACAGTTTCTCTGGAGGCAGGTGCTCAACGCTGCCCACAGCCTGACCAACCCCAACCTTTTCAGCACCTCTCTTTGAAAATAAGCACAGTACAGACATCACCCCCTAGAATTAATGGTTACAAACTAGAATTAAACTTGTAGCATCTAACTGTAACGACACAGAGCTTAACACTGTGTCAGGCAACTAAGGAAACCCTTGGCTAAAGAGGTTTGCATACAACAGGGGAAAGCTGCAGCTTCCATCTACTGAGCAGAAGCTACCTGGAGAGGACACACAAAGCACACGACGAGCAGAGCAACCATCGATGGCCAGTCAGAACCCTGGCACTTACCAAATGTCACCAGAGCATCTGCAGAGCCTGGAGGCTGCCCATGACGGGCATGTTCCAAAGAGGTTTTAAAGTTCAGAAATTCAATCTTAGTTACTTGAGGTGAGTGAGTGGAAAGCCATGGCAGAAAGGTCGAGTGAGCTGAAAAGAGCACATGGGCTTTGTGGGAAAAGGTAAAAATGACTTTGAAATTGGACGTGTCTGTGTGAAAGCAGCTTAGTGTTCGGGAAGAATCAGGTGGCTTCCGAGAGGGACTAGAATGAGAAGTGGGGACTGAGGAACTCCAGGAGAGACCAAGGTTGCCACGGGCCAGACTCCTGCCCCAGCAGAGCCCCCTAAATAGATTTCAGACTGGAAACATCCTCAGGACTGGTATGGATACCCCTATCCCCCTTCCCACACTGGACCATCTACTTAATGCCACAATTAGCATAACTTGTACAAAGCAGTAGAATCCATTTAAAATACACACAGTTTTTGCTGCACTAATAACTGTTTCTTGTCACATTTAGACTACTTGGCAAGAAGCTGCCACTGAACGGCTTGTTATGGGTACTCAAACAAATTCACTTACAGCTTTTTTTAACAAACCTGCTCCCTTCTCCAAAACCCTTGGTGGAAAATATAATCTGTAGATTGTCCTGACCTGTGCTGCTCCCAACCTGTTAGATGTTAGAACTGAATCTGTTCCTTACATTTATTCCTTGACCTCTCCACTCCCTTTGTTAGCTTTTCTGGCTGCATCCAAAGTTTTAAAACTTTTACTGAAATAACTTAATGAGACTTATACAGTAAAATGCTGCATGGTCACAGGATGAATCAGGCCAGTGCTAGCTATTGCCCTGCAAAAAGATTATATGGATGTGAAGATGGGGCCCTGAACCAGGGAAAATGGTTAATATTGAGAAGGTATCAGCCAATCCTTGGCTCTGTCCTTTGAAAGAAAATATGTTTAGTAAATGAATCATCGTAAAATTTTAAAGATTAATTCCCTTCCACAGTTCCTTCACCTTTAAGTTTGTGTTTCCACCTTTCCTTGCTCAAAAGATTTCAGACTTTCTTAATTTCACACAAAGAAGACCATAGCTTCACATTAAGATCAGAATCAAATCTGCAAAACTCAGGAAACTTGTAACAGTTAAAATTAAGTTTATATTCCACTATCGACTTACAGAACTATTATGTTCATTAATGCAGCTGCAAAAACCTGATGTGTTTAGCCCCGAAATAGTTCCATGAAAAAGCATTATGCCTTCTTCAAGAACTCATACAAAATCCCTGAATTTCTACTGCAACGATTCTGTTTATTTGTACAAAACATTTACTGTTTTATAACTTTTACCCTACAGAGGTACCCACAGAGATAACACTTTTTCAGTCTACATGAATTAATCTTTGCTGGACAGATTCTATAGCTATACAGTTGATATAGATTATGTGTGAAAGAGGGTAAACTGAAATCTAATTAGATTTCATTTTAAGTCTAGCTGCTGCAATTATGACTTCTGAATAAAAGTGGTTGTTATTTAGCAGGGTAGCCTAAGCAATGCACATAATTATTATAATTATTATGTACCTAATGATATCTAATAGGAGTCAGCATTGTAAATAAATGCTGTAGACTGTTCAGCAGGGTGGCCTGCACTTCGCAGAAAACTAAATAACAAAGGTTAATAAATATGTTTGCAGATGATTATTTTACAGGAACCCTGGGCAGCACTATCTGTTGGAGATTAGCTACATTAGGACTCAACAGACCAGAAAACATCCAGAATATTGGATAGTATTGGTGCTAGCTTATAGATGTATTAAAATAGCTAAACCAAATTCTTTCTTTCCCCAATTCCCAATTTCTCCTCAAGTATAAGCTACGTTGTTAATTTTTTTATAAGATCACTTAGTGGACAAAATTTAACTTCTTTGTATATTTTACAGTATAAATCAGAGAAAAGGAAATCAACTAGACAACCAGTTCTTCTGTTTTAGCTCCTATTTAATTCTCAGAATTTAAGAATATAAAGCAAATACCGCTGTTTGAAGTGTGGATTATAATAGCTGCAGATGCTGCCTAACCCCTATTTGCACTGTATTAGCAGAAGAATTGTATTTATGTAATGAAGACAATGTCCACTGCTGATATAGATGACACATTATAGATTTTAAATTGCATGTGTTTGCAAAGTGCATTTCAGAACCTTCAATTTCCAAAGTCCATTGTGTTTTCAATTATCTTCCCACCCAGGCAAACTAGGGAGAGACTAATCAAGCATTATGTCGACACATAACTCCCACTATGCCTGCCTTCCTTCGAGAGGTCAGAGGGCACTGTCAGACCACGACAGCAGCTTGCTCTGCCATGGGAAACACTGGTATGATTTACAGTTTATAGTCTCCATCACTAAACGTAGCCATTAGGAACAGCAAGCCCAGTTACAAAACAGTTAAGCATTTTGTTATTTAAAGTTTTCCCACGTGACTTTTGAGGCAAGTTTAGCATTTTAAAATTAGTTTGGTAACGGTCAGTTAGATTCCAGAAAGCAAAAGATACCAGGCTGTAGTAAATATTCCAGTAATGTATTTAAGGCTTATGCATTGATTTGAGTGTAAATATATATATATTTTTAATAACGCACGTAATACAGGCTGCAAATGGGTGGAGAGCATCTGTATCTCTCACGTATTAGTAGATGGGTTATTAACTGATTGATGTTCAAGAATAAAAGGCCATAATCTAGGTAGTCACCTAACTGCCTCTCGAATGGGAGGTTTGTAGGTCATAACATAAAAGATAACCCCAAGAGAATCTTCTGTCAGAGATGAGAATTAGCCACTCACTTGCTCACCTCTGTGTTGAGGCTGCTCACGTTAAACTCTCATCGCTGCGAGCACGAGGTCACACTCCTCCACCACACACAACAGGCACTGGCATTACCAGGTTTTCTGGGGAGGAGAAAATGTATCTAAGATTCTGCAAATGAGTTCATTTAGTACACCTAAAGGAACGAGACCCCTAGGACAGCTGAAGAGAAGGATAAGGATAAAAACCATCCGTATCCATCCACATGTTCTTCCCTCTCCTTGCTGTCAGTGGCAGGCAGAGCAGCTGACAAGTTTTATCCCACCATGTAGCTATCACACCCAAGCCATAAATGCCTAACTAGAAACAGCACATTACAATACGTGCCTCAGAATATGGTCCTTTAAATACGTGATCCATATACCAACAACAATAATGAAATATTGTCTTTAGCCTAAATTGGGTTCATTAAAATCTACTGAAGGTGCAGCTGTCACTGTGAAAGTAATCAGTCAACTGAACGTTATTTTACAGTATTAAAAAAGGTAGCAATGCTTTTGGAACAAACAAGAGGGCTTTTTTCTGGTTCAGCTTTAAATACAGGAATAATGTGAAATTATGAAGTCGATTCAGCTCAGAAAAAGCATAATTTTTTTAATCACAATATTTTTTTAAGCCACAAATGGAATTCATTTTAACAATTCATGAATTAAAGATATGCTTTGAAATTGAGT
Organism: Thinocorus orbignyianus; assembly: GCA_013400375.1. Taxonomy (NCBI): domain Eukaryota; kingdom Metazoa; phylum Chordata; class Aves; order Ciconiiformes; family Thinocoridae; genus Thinocorus; species Thinocorus orbignyianus. The sequence continues at coordinate 1,787,469 of VXBW01006069.1, read as the reverse complement.
CCAGCTTCCTAAAGCATACATAATATATCTATACAGCAAACTTAGGCACTAATGTAAGCCAAGTTCTATTTACATTTTGATTGCTAGCCCATATCTATCAATTAATGTACTTAATGTCATAAAACACAACCTTCAACACCCAGCTGACACGGAGAACTTGCACATACATTTCAGGCTCAGTCTCTACAGACTGCTTTATTGGCAATGCTATGTATGAAGTTAAGTACTGTACTTGTGCTTTTATCTATCTCAGATTTATTGATCTAATATTTTATCAACCAATTTTTCTTAGGTGAATTCCATGCCTTAAAAAATACAGCCTAACAGAGACCATTAAAGCAATAAAAAGCAGCCTGTTGCATATGTGCTAATAGAGCTCTAACAAATCGCATTTAAAGTCCCAAACCCCATTTTCCACTGATACTTGTAATAATTTTGACTCGGAGAACTAATGTTTTCCTCTTTAAAAACAAAACAAAACAAAACAAAACACCTCCTTAACTTTCCATTGCCTTCAAGAGGAGTTTTTGGTACACACTGCTCGGGTCCACCTGTTAGACTCTGGTAGGAATATGCGGGAGCTCAATGCCTTTACTCCTTGACCCTTTACTCAGTGAACAAAACAACCTTAAAGAGAGCAAAACACACTTTTTACCTACATTTGATTTCAAGAGTATTATGCAGGTGAACAAGGAAAGCCAAACTGGTGTTACTGTATTTATTTATAACAAGACTGACCTGCAAAACAAGCCGAAATATGCCCCAAATAGGGGATTTGATTAGACAGATAGCAAGTTGGATATTCAGATGGAAAAATAGGATTTGAAGAATCAGTCAAATTGCAAAGCTCATCACTGTTTATAAACACAAAATAAGCACATGCGCTATGAATGCCACAGAACTAAACCCACTCCTCTCTTTCTCTCAGGTCTTTCAGTAATCTGGATTCAGTTTCTTGCTTACTCTAGCCGTTAGGAAGGAGGTGGTTGCTTACACTGAAAGAAACATCTCAGCCTGTCAGAGAAGGGCCTTTCAGAAGAGGGCACAGCTTTGCGCTTCAAACTTCTTTAAAGCAAGAAAGATTATTTATTTAAAACAGGTTGAGCGTTTGTGTTTTGTTCTATGTTCAAACCCTTGATAACCACCATGTGTCTTTCCCCTGAAGCTGATGCTGTGAATAGAAATGGTTCGTTAGTCTGAGTAGTCTACTGTGTTTTCAGGATCTGAGTGTTCAGGATAGACTGAGTAGACTGAGTAGTCTGAGTGTTCAGGATAGACTGAGTAGGAAATGCTCGGGTGGGAGGGGGTCAGGGGAATGTCCCCACTGTTTTATGTATTGCTTAATACATAAACACAAACTTCTCTTGTGAGGAAGGGCACACTGTGATTTCAAACTCCAGGTTGCGTGGGCACTGAACAGGTGGGATAACTGATAATCCTGGTTTTGCCACTGAACTCTGGCATGGAACCTTGTGCAAATGTCTTCCCTTTTCTGAGCCTTCTCGTTTCTTTCCAGTGATCTAACTGTAAAGTGCTGTTTGCAATGGGTGTTGCAATCTAGCACAAGCTTGCTCTGCCTTTTCAGGAGGGTCTATTAGCTCTGCTTTAGGCCACTGTTAGCATCATTATTTGGATTTTTTCAGCTCTGAGCACTGAGTGGAGGCAAGCTCCCTTTTATCTACAACATGTAGCATAAAAAATACCTATATGATAAAGCACTGTAAGTCCTGGCTTGTGCTCTGTGAGTGAGAATTATTCAGTAGTGCAACTCACTAATGTGAAAATATGAGTCTTGTATCTTGAAGAAGAGGAGAATGGATATTTCTGACAAGAAATACTGTATCTGACCACTGATGTCCTCAATTTAAAAAATAAAAAGGAGGTAGGGACATGGAGGAAGAAGTTGTAAAATAGGGTTGTAAGACCAGATGTTCAGCTGTTCTAAACTGGCAGCGATCCACTGGCTTCAGCACAGCTCTGCTGATTGTGCCAGCTGAAGAACTGACCCTGAATATTATCAAAGTTTTCTTGGAGGTGACAGGAAAAGAAATCCTTTACAATTTCCTCTTTAAGAACTCAGGATTTCCGTTTTTATAACTGCAAACTTCTGAACAATTCCAAATGAAATGTGGAGCACAGAGAGAGGCAACACCACGCTGACTGTATTTGATTAGGGTAATCCTTTTTTTCCTTCTATGTGGTTACTACAGCCAAGCAATTATTTATCATATTATGAATTGCTTGAAGCACTGTAGACTACAGGTTAAATATTCTCATGTCAATGTGAGCTTCTGCTCCAAGTTCTCATTGAAATCTAATGACTTTCATCTTCAAAAGAAATTTTAATGAGTTCAGAGTATCTACCCTTCTAATTGTTGTACTTGATACACTTCACATTCTGCAGATCAAAACTACCTATTTTTCATTTTTTTTTCCACCTGAAAATACTGTTGACAAGCTCTTTCCGGCGCTCTCTTCTTCTCTCTATGTTTTTATTAGTCATATTCATGTAAGATATAAATCCAGAAATATGCAACACATGCACATTTAAAACCCATAGCAGATCTAGTACTTACCGCTGGGGAAGTCAACATGTGCCAGCCACTGTTACTTTGATTAGCCTGAAATCAGAGATGTCTCAGATGCTGGTGCCTGTAACAGTCAAACAAACCCATTAAATAAGTGGTGGTAAATGCATTTGGTACAAGCACTAAGACTTCTGGACTGCATGTGGAACAGAGCACAAAAAAAGGTATTTCTGTACCTGTACATGTAGGCAGCTACATATATACTGTTCTCCTGTCCTTTTCTCACTTCCATGTGTCTGCTGTGTCTGTGTCTCAGGTGCCATTCACTCAGTCCCGTCGGCATCTTCACACATTCTTGTTTTTTCATAATTCCCTTTTGCTATGAGCATCCTTCTTTCACTCGTCCTCATAAATATTAATTACTGTGGCCTGGTTGAAATAAATACAGACAGACAGCTTTGCAAGTGGAACGGTATCAGGTTTTTTTCCTAAGAAGCTGTAGTTTTGAATCCAAATTAGAATGTGAGTGAAACATGGGTGTGAGCTGTGATTGGGAGCCAGCAATGGTAGGGATCGGTGCTCTTGGAGGTATCTGGCCTTAATAGTTAAGTTTCCAGTATTCTTAACAGGCAGCACTTAAACTGTTCTGTTCCACCATCCCTTTAAAGAGAATTATTTCCCTTTTGGTTTCTCTTAAAATTGTGTAATATATAGCATCTTAGTTTCTTGCATCGAAGTGTGAAACGTTGCTGTACTGGGGAGAGTGAGCCTGGTGGGTCACTGGCATTGTACAGTATACTGAGCAGATTAAATTGAGTGATTCTTTGATCAGTTTCACAAATCTAGAATTTTTTGCTATTGTGCCTATCTGGTTTTTTAGGAAGTGACAATGCAACGAGCTGTATGATACTGCTTCAGTTACAGTGGCTAGCAGACTGTTCAATTGTTGGCCTCCACTCATCACTAAAGGCAAGCTAGATCACTGAAGTCCACAAGTGCCGAATGTGGTAAGCCAAAACTGGAACTATTTCCTTAGTGTGACTGACCAAATTTTTTNTTTTTTTTTTTTTTTTTTTTTTTTTTTTTTAATTCAGTTCTGACTATAAAGAAGTATTAAGACCCTATATGATTCACTAGACCAAGCTTTGCCCCAGTGCCTAGAGAGGGACCAAATGCAAGCATCAAATCTAGGTATAAGCTGTTAAGATATTTTAGCAAAAAGTTCAACAGTGATGTTCCTACTCAGTTTTTGTTACTGCATGAAACCTTCTCGGGAAAATGCAGTAGAAGAGCACGATTTAGTATGTGCTTTATCCTGGAACATGAGGAATGCAGCACAAAAAATGTTTTGCCTACGTTCTGGAAAGGTGTAAAGTGCTTCCATTGTGGAAGATTCAGTTGGGGGTATATTGCGGTCATGAATGGCTCAGACCCTTGAAGCTCTTCAAAATCTGTGTGGTGTTTAGAATAAGGATTAAATCTATTTTCAGGATTCCTGAAGTGCAGCAGTGAGACACAGATCTAGATCTGACCTGACTCATTGAGTATGATTTTTTAATTATTTTTAGAAACTAAATTACAAGTGACTATTTGTGCTCATCTCCTTATATGATGGTCCAGCTTTAGAGCTCAGTTACTAGTTATTAAGGAATTGCCCTTTTTTAGCTACTAATTTACTATCAGCCATCGAAAGACAGATTGGAAGGATATAAATGAAATGCTATAATTATACAAGGGAGTGGGTCACTGACCTTTGGATTGCAATATCTTGTCTCTTTTGTCCTTTCTTTATACCACCCAGTCTACAGGATGAAATTGCATCTTTTTCTTTGGTTGTCTCAAGAATGAGGTGGTATTGGAAACTAGTGAGGCATGGCACAATGTAGGTGTTCATAGCTTGCAATAATTTACCCATTTTTATTTTGTTTGATTTTATTAACACCTGTGTCTCCAGGGAACACAAGGAGGAGGGGAGGAAAGGGGAGAATACTTCAGCAATAATCTAATGATCAGCACTTAGGCTGCCCGCCCCCCAGCCCTGCTGTTATGGCAAGTGTCAAGATACCTTACAGCCAAGCAATTTATAATACAAAATGCATATATAGAGAGGAAGAGGTGCAGCTGGTAGAAAGCTGTATGTCATGACATACGCACGTACATGGAGGACAGCAAGGGAGTCATTAAAAATATGGATTTCTTTTTCTTTTTTTTTGTGTAATGCAGTGGCTGTTTGTCAGCTGGTGTAATTGGCACACATCAACGGAACTACTCAGAAATATACCGTCTGAGGAATTAGTCCCTTAATGGAACTTAATCCAAATTCCTTGTAGGACAGGAACAAAAAAATTCTTGGAGACAAAGGAAAAACACATAAGAAAATACGGGATTGCAATCTGATGGGGATTCATCTGGGTATTTGTTTCTGGAGTATTTCTGAAGATATCGGTGTTCTAGGCAGTAGAACACAAGGATCTGCTGTCAAGTTAACCAAAGCATTCTGAGATTTGAGAAATTACAGTAGGGTTTAGTTACAGACCTGACTTCAGCATAATCAAATATATGCAACAGCAAAATCTAAAAGTCAGAGATAAGATTTTTGTTAGTTTAAGTTCCTTTTCTCCTCTATTGTCTGAAAACTTTTTCAGTGCAGCATAAATGTAGCATTGTATCTGCATAACTCATGGTATTATTGTACTTTTTATATTATAAAATGAAACACCTGCATAGAATACAATGAGGCTATCCCTGTTTCGCTCATAAGTGTTATTAATTGTTTTTTAACAAGGCTTCTTTCTTTGCTCCTAGATAAATCACATGTGAATTCTCCATATTCAGGCACACACTATATATTTAACAAAGCTTTTCTTAAAAATCTCATTTGCATTTCATCTCTGAACATGGTTCCCTGTTTATTGCATTTATGAGACTGGTGTCAATATCCATCGGAAAAACTTGTGTTAGATCTAAAAAAAGGCATAAAATAGTTCAGTTTTGTAGTTTCTTTTAGTAGGGACTTAATATCTGACTGCAGTAATAAAATTATTGTGGCTATATACTCTATTCCTTCAGATTTTAATTCTATGTTTACGGTCTGAATGGCAGGTTTTGTTCTTTCCTTTGTCAGTTTTCCTGTGATTCATGTATGTGGGAATCTGTTGAGGAGGAGGGATTGAAAGAGAGAAAACAAAGGGTAGGAAGGGTACAGTGCAAAAACTTTCAGAGATAATTCCTTATCACCTGTCTTGTTCCATGAGAAATTGAAAGTAACACAGTTCTTAAGATTATGGTATTTCAAGTTTCAAGTGTGGAGAGAACAAATCAAGCCTACTGCCTGGCTCTCCTTTCTGACTCTCTAAATATCCTCATTTATTTCTCTTTGGGTACAAGAAAAAGTAACAGTATCAAGTTTGTTATTTAGCAAAAATAGGTTGTTGTAGTGAGTCTTAGGCTGTAGGTACCGTTTGTATCCTAATAAAAGTGTTCCAAGATGTAAAATACTACATTATAGAATCACAGAATGGTTAGAGTTGGAAGGGACCTTAAAGATCAGCGACTTCCAGCTCCCCTCCATGGGCAGGAACACCTTCCACCAGACCAGATTGCTCAAAGCCCCACCCAACACTTTGAGGGATGAAGCATCCACAACTTCTCTGGGGAATCTATTCCAGCGTCTCACCACCCAGAGTAAAGAATTTCTTCCTAGAATCTAATCTAAACCTCCCTTCTTTCAGTTCAAAACCATTACCCCTCACCCTATCACTGCACCCTCAGTTCACCCACTGAGTCCCTCCCCATCTTTCCTGTAGCACATTTTTTGTATTGGAAGGGGCTATAAGGTCTCTTTGGAGCCTTCTCTTGTCCAGGCTGAACAACTCCAACTCTCTCAGCCTGTCTTTGCAGGAGAGGTGCTCCAGCCCTCTGATCATCTTCATGGTCCGTCTCCTCTGGACTTGTTCCAGCAGGCCCATGTCCTTCTCATGCTGGGGGCTCTGGAGCTGGATTCAGGGCTGCAGGTGGGGCCTCACCAGAGGGGAGCAGAGGGACAGAATCGCCTCCCGCAGCCTGCTGGCCGTGCTTCTTCTGAAACCATGCTTAAATGGCAGGCAATACATATATCTGATGCCTAAAATAGCGGGTTGTGCTCTGAGAGAAAGAAAAAAAACAAACCACGTGACTCAAAAAGCCCATATTCTCTGTGAATGACTTGGTTTTTGAGGTTTTAGGATGCACAGCACGGGCATCTCTGAGCTGCCGTGGAATAACCCACCCCTGTGGTCAAAAGCAGGGTGGCAAGAGGACAGGGTGTTTTTATTGTGTTCACTACGAGGAGCTTTCTGCCTGAGCTAGAGTTTCAGAATACACACCTGCAGTCTGGAGGTGGCAGCTCGTTTAGGGTTACTGCAAGTATTTATATACCATGGCAATACATCAGAGTTAATCAGCCTTATCGGGTCTGTGGTTTAACCTGTCTGTGAATCATTGGTCTCACTTAGTTGAATTTTTTAATAATTGGGCTTCTTAATTATAATTGAACATAACTAAGGTTTTAAACAAAACATTATTTAAAATTGAAAAGATCAAGTTATTATTTTTTTCCCCCCTCAAAATATTGCCTCATCACAAAAACCCCCACCCACCTGCAATTATTTGTGGGATTGAATTCAAACTTGTGCATATTTTCAGTGAGTGGAAGCACAGGTAGAGAGAGAGAAAAAATGTTGTGTGGTGCTTAAAGGAAAAAACACAACAGAACTGGCAGTGAAAACTGAAGGCTTGGGTTTGCCAGGGCTGCCAGTGCTCTGCAGCACAGGTTTTGTGTTTTATAACTGCCTGGGTTTGTAGCAGGCATTGGGAGCTGCAGCCACAGCAGTGCTGCACTGCTCACTGCTCGTGGGGCGAACTCCTGGGAAAAAGGCAAGGTGGTCAGCAGCTGTAAGAAGAGGCAGACTCTGATGTTATCTTCCTCCCCTGCCTTGATCTCAGTCTGTCATCCATCACATGTTGTTGCTAGCTAAGTGTGTGACAGTGAAATGAAGGCAGTGCAGAGGAGCATGGCCCGCTCTTCACTGAAGAGCCAGAGCCACGTGGTGTGCAGGTGGACAATACATTTGCCCTGGCAAATGTAAGAAGGAGGGGAATGTATGAATAGACTCAAGAATTTACATCCACTTGTGTATGTGGCCATGCTATTTCTTTCTGCATGTTGATAACTCTGTCCCTTTTGTGTTTCTTAGTTCTACCACCTCTACAGACAGTGATGCTGTCTTCTCTTACTGCAAGTGAAATGACTAACGCCACAGGTTGCAGCTGTCTTTGGATGCTAGTTTGAAAAGTATTTCACACACAGTGTTCCTGCCATCTGTGCTAAATCCATTTGAAGGGAGGGCAGTTTAAACCCTTGTGGAACTCTGCCTCCCTCCATGTAGTTGACTTAACTGGAACTGCTATCTGCCTTTGGTGTGGAAACACATGTTATGAAGTGCTATACTTTTGCCTATTGTATATTTCTTTGGAATAACTCAAGACCCTTAATCAACCGTGATCAGAGAATTCTTGAGAGTTTTCAGAGGCTGACAATTGCTGTGCAGCACCAGTAAACAAGCTGAGGTTGTAAACAGACAGTCAGCAATGGTACCCCTCTGACTCAAACTGCATTTTGCTGGGTGAGGTAACCTGACACATTATCAGTTGGACTTGACAATCTCAAAGGTCTGTTCCAACCTAAACAATTCTATGAGTCTATGCTGAACAGCATCACCTTCTCCAGGGGTAAAGTTGAAATAATCCTGCAGTCTTTCTCCCGGGGAGTGCTTCCACTTGCTGTTACGTGAGAGTCCTCAGGGCATTGAGAGAAGCATAAAGCATGAAACCTCACCTGAGCCAGAAGCCTCACCTCGCCTCTCTCCACCACAATGATTGTAATCAACCATCAGATGCAGATGGTTTATGTGGTAGTCTGTGGGAGATACTGGCAATGAGGTTCCAAGGGAACAAAACCACTTACTTCTGTATGATAGTGATCTTCTATCATTCTTTGACAATTTTCTGATGGGAGAAACAAATAAATGGGAGACTTTGAATTCAAGAAATTGTTGCAAGAAACAAACAGGCGCCTGTTGTTCAGACTGCCACTGCTGATGGCTTGTGGTCCCTGTTTTTTCACACTGTTGTCAGTAATACTATGACTAAGCGTGCTTATATCTACCCAGTAACTTTTCTATAGCAACCTGTGCTAAGAGTGGTAACAAATGATGGAACTAGTTTGGAAATAAACATAGGCTCTTAAATATTTGAGTGGCTTGGCAGTAGCATTCAAGATGCTGTAGTTCTGTATCTGTTCCTTACTTCTACCTATACCTATCACAATCACTTCTTCTTTCCAAATGGTGACTCTGATTTTAAGAAAGGCAGTTTTGGTGAATAGCATGTGTGTTTGGCATGTCTGAAGTCATAGTGTGTCAGTGAAGTAACCACGGGATAATTCTAAAGGTCTGATTTGGAGATTAAGATAGCAGGAAAACTGGAATTTATATGAAAAGAAGTGTCTTGGTAGTGCTAGGTGCTTTCTGAAGGTGTTGCTTAGATGAGTCGACTGCTCTCTTGATCTGGTACACAGGGAAATTTCCCCAGTCATCTGTGTATTACACATTATGCAAGATTTCTCAATAAAATATTGAAATTTTTTTCATCTCTGCAGGCATACCATGATTGGAGGCAGGGACATATGATTCTTCAGCATTCATGGTTAATTTCCTGTATAGTCAGTACCAAATTCTTTGTTTAAATCTCTCCTCTTCCCCCCTGCCACCACCTTTACTTATACAATTCACTCTACCACTTTGATCTACCCTGCAACACATCAGTGATGGTAAATACCTCACATTCACTTCACTAACCTGTGCAGCCACAGCAAACATTTGCCCAGATAATCATTTAGCTTTCCAGCTAGACACGGGTATGCAGTTTTGCAATAATTTATGCAAATTAGTAGCTGTGACTTCTCCTGTACTTCTGCATGAAAGTAATAACTTTAACTTTTGCCCAAGAAAAACCCTCTTTTAACAGTGAAATGTAGTGTCCCCTTAAACAGAAAGATTTGACTGTGCTGTTCTACCTCTCACTATGACAGAAGTTACTAATAAACCCCTAAAACTAGTAAGACTGTCACCTGTTACTTCAGTTTTCTTTTATTTTCCAGCCCCCTACACCTCCATTCATCTTCATAAGCTCCTTTTCCTTCCAACAGCTTTGCTAAATGCTGTGTTGATCAGAAGCAGCGTGATGAGGCTCGGGCTAACGTGAGTGACGTGCTGAACTAAACATATACTCTCACCTCCTTCCACACCTGGACTTTTTGTGCATCACCAACATGCTGTCAGTATTTTAACCAGTAATTTTCACAGTGTCTTCCTCTTATTTGTGGTAAACTGCATTTCCCAGCATTATGTCTGTTCAGATAATTTGAGGGCCTCATTGTTTCCCTCAGACAAAGAATTATGTAATAAAATCTGTTCAGGCTGACTTTAGCCAAGCATCTGAATTAAAAGCTTCCTTATTAGGAAAGGCAGAGAACTATCCCTTGAGTTTATCTTCACTGAGGTTATTTCACTCTAAAAGTTTACAGTTTGTAAGATACACAGGACTGGGTGCTAAAGTAGGTCAGTGTCCAACTTGTATACAAATCCATTAGAAAGGTTTAGGCTATCCTCTTCCAGGAATGGTGACTTTTTCTATATCCTCCCCAAATCTGAAGATCACACAGCTACTTGATACTGCACTTTGAAACACAATGGAAATAATTTAGACAAATAGAGTGAAAGTATCTGAGCATTGTGTTTGATTAGGATACTCAAGTTAGCAGCTTGATAAATAGGCTGTGGTCAGCTGGGCCAGCAGTGGCTACAGAAATTCAAACCCTTAATCTTACATCTTATCTGAATGCATTTACTTCAGCAGAAAAATATTCTCATGCTACATAGGGAAAATCCTTCTATTCAAATGCTGAGGGAGAAACTCGGTGTACTGCATCAGCTGTGTGAGTTTCTGAAAAAGGCTTCTTTTCTGAGCATTGCTTAACTTTACCCAAGCACACGGGATCTGATGCACCTTGGTGTATGGCCAAACTAAAGTAGCAATTTCATTCAATAGGACAGTTAATTTCTTGCAGATTTTAGGCCCAGTGGTCACTCTTCTGTTGCAAAGCACATCTTTAAAGCATCGTATATCAACTACAATTTCAGCCCACGAAACAATTAAGAAAAATCATTTTAACTACATTAACCTATTTTTCAGAATCTGATAGGTAAAATATTCCAAGGAGTTTAATCTGCTACTGTTTATAAACTGATTGTACTTTGCAATCTTGGAATCAATTCAGGTTATTATTGTGCTAAACTGAACAATGAGAACTTAGTTTTACTGGCAATTATGATGATAATGCATGTGATGCACAGATAGTTGTCTTGTATAAGTTTCTGATGTGGTGCACCACGAGAGGCACAGCGATTTGGATAACCTCAGTTACCACCCATCCTACTCTAGCACTGTAGAAATAATGTGTTCTTTGAAAGCTGATTACAGTAACTATGGAATGTAGTGCTGCTGAGCATCCCTTCTCAGATGACTTTGAGTGCTGGTTAATTTAACCTCTCCCTTTTTTTTAGAAGTTCATTGCTATGGACTCTGTCCTTCAAGTAAAAATACTATGGTAATTACTTGCTGTGGATATGTAGAAAGTGTCACTATGCAGTCAGCAAGTACCTGTCTGTAGGGTACCTGTCGTTTGAGGCATTCCGTGCACCACGACATCTGCTCAGAGCTGATAAAAAGGGTTATCTTCTGAATTCCCTTCCGTTGCTTTCCCCTTCCGACCAGCTTGTAGTCTAGATTTTCAGTCTAGGCTGAACATTCTCATGGGTAAGTGCCATCCCCTTTCAGGTGCCTGTAGCAGACACCTGAAAACACGTTAAGAACATGTAGGTGAGGGACAGTGTCTTTGGATATAACACCCATGCAGTTAAATAACACCCATACTATTAAATTCTAACTTTCAAAGTTACTAAAGAGCTGTACTGAGTATAAAAGTCAACTAGAAATGTCCTTAGTGAACCAAGGTGTTCTAAGAGGGAAGAAGGCGATTATGCCTCTGTTAGACTGGTAAATTAAAACAATCACAGCGTGCTCTCTATTGGGCTTCAGTTAATGCATGGAAGAGACTAAAGGTATAATTACAAAATAATAAATATTCTCTGAAGTCAAGAAGTTTTAACTGGATTTCAGTTTATCTCTGCTTGAGTTTGCTGTCAGGGTATTTTGTATATGCAACAGTACATATATATTATTAGTACAATAACTAATCAATAGCTCAATAATAATACCTCAAACAATGAAAGTAACCAAAATTGAGACTCAAGATTTTTACCTATGAGACAGGAGTACATGGCTGGCGCTTCAGTTGTTTTATTTTTTCCCCACACTGTGTTGGAAATGCAGTGAAAACCAGCATGAAAACCTGAAACGGACCTTTGAAATCACAAGTCTGAAAGTTGACATTCAAATTAGCCTTAATTTTGAGTTCATCAAAAATATAAATTATTCCTTCAGTGCACACTGTGAATGCATCCATATAACAAACATTTGTTTACCCAACTTTGTGGTGTCTGCTTTGTACAAAGTAATCTCTTCATTTTCCTTGTCCTTACATGGATCTTCACGTATAACTACAGGTTTCTTCTCTAAAGATTCTGTGTAATAAAACTAGTTATTTCTTGCCTTTAGCTAGTTACCAAAAACCTGTTTAAGTACCCACTATCCATTTCAAAAAGTAAAAAAAATTGTGCTGAGGGGGAAGCAACATGTCAGCTTTCTTGATGGTCCTAAATTATAAATACCAGAAATAAAAAGGTTGGTTTGTTTGTTTGTTTTTTTAATGACCATGTCTAATAACTGCAGGCTTTGATTATTTATTTTTTCAAACTTCAGAAGCAGTTTGTTTTCAATCACAATGGATTGACAAGCATAGATAGTATCAAAGTCTTCTTAGGAAATTATTACTGTTCTTTGAAAATGTAGGTCATATCCATGTAGGAAATTGAAATAATCCTCCCAAATACAGAATCAGGAACTAAATGGATTTTTATGATAAGCCTATCTGAATACATAAATCTACACAAATCCAAATTGATTTAATAATTTCTTTTGAGGGAGGTTTAACGAACAATTATGTTTCCAATCCATGCAGAGTCAAGAGAAGATACTTGAAAGGCTTACTCCAATATGATGTTTGACGTTTTCGTGACCGGAGAAAATCCTAAAGATACATGAGTTTGTGCCACTCATTCTGAGGGCACAGCACTGATTATCATTTCATAATGATCACTGCATTTTTTTTTATTATTATTTTTTAACTTATTCTTGCATTTACTGCAAGTGAATGCGAAGATGTAGGGTTTTCCTCGTATTCTTTAGCATCTTTGCTGTGTTTGGAGGCAACAAAGAAAGTTTCTAAAGATCACAGAGTGAAGCAGTGAGGTGGCATGGGTCACTGTAGAAAGAGTGAAGACACACGTGTTCAAGACTTCAATATGTGAATTTACTTCTCCTCTTTAGTTTTAGGCACTCATGGCTTTATTACTACTTTGCATCTTAAAATCTGAATAGGTATGAGATGCTCTCTGTCAGCAACTTTTTTGAAGGATTGGGCACTGAAAAGGCAGAAAAAACCATTGTTGTGAGCTGAATAGCGTTTAAAGAACAACCACATATCTTCTGACTCTTGTCAAGATTGGCCTTTAAACAGTGGAAATTAGTTGTTGGGAGAAACGTCACCAAAAGATTTATAACAGATTAATCTGTACAGAATATTAACAAAAATAAAAATAACCTAAGTTGCTACTTATCCCACTGCCGAGTTGCGAAGTAAGGACAGACAAATCATTTCCTGGTGTCAGATTTGTTCCTATTGCAGTATTATTTTGTGTGTGTGTGTTCAGTAGAAGCCTTCCAGTGCAGGAAAATAGAGGAATAAGAGGGAAAAAAAAGAGAGGATTATAGCCAACTTTGGAAGTCTATTTGCAGAAAAGTGATTTCTGGTAGATTAAACATCATAAATTTCGACACTTCATGTAATGACAAGCATTGTTTCTCATGGAAACAGCTCTTTCTAGGCATAATGGCAGTATTTCAATTTTAGCGTGTTATAATTAAATTATGATCTTTACCCTGAGCAACGTAGGGCCTAACTGAGGCACCTGAGTTACGAGGGTTATTCACCTACGTAGCACCTACCTAGATGTGCCAATTATACAGAAATCTAGGACCTGTATAGAAAGTTTTGAGACAAAAGCTGCCAACTTTAGCTTCCTGATACTGCGCACCAGACTTCCTACTTGAGGAGGAGGCTCTTGGGGGGATGTGCAATAAATATGAGCAAGCTCTAGTTACTGGAACAAATTTGCAGGCTCATCCAGTATAACTGATACTGCTGGAGCCAGATTTTGAAATGAACTAGCAAAGATCTCTGCGAGAGATCTTTTCAATTGAGACGCTGCAACCTGATCTGTCAAGAGCTCAGTGGCCAGTGCCATGAAATCTACCCTGGTGGGCACTGACCCGCTGCCATGGCACAAAGCTTTTCATCAACCTCTTTGCATACAAGTGATGGCTAACTCTGCCAGCTGCGCTGCCTACACGCGTGCCCCAGCCCTGCTTTAGCATGCTAAGTTCCTTGTGGTATCATTCTTTCTCAGAGCAAAACAGTTTCTTATTCCTCACTTCACGTGGATGTTGTCCCAAGTGGTCTCTGATCTGCTGAAATAGCCCAGATCCTGAAAACACAGTGCTCAGCAATGTCTTGCCAAGACTTCTCTGCACCTCGGGCACCACAATCCCTACATAAAATATCCTTATAGAAGAAGAACCCAACTTCTTTTCAGCAAACAGGTACTTTCTGCACGAATCAAGAGGATAAAATTAAAACGACACTGCACTAAGAGATCCCCTCTGAAGGGCTGTGTAGGCAGAGGCTTCATTTCATTAAGAACACACAACACACATTTCACACCTTTCTAATCCTAGGCAGTGTTCCATTTACCCTAGAATTCTTTCCTTTACCCTAGAGAAAACCTTTATATTTAATCTTAAATTTGAGAGCCCACCCTGTAGTGCAAGATCTGTGTGGACAGATGGGTGCAGCCCCCTCACCCACAACCAGCTCACCTCCCAACATGGCCCCACTGCTATCCAGCCCTGAGCCTCATGCTTTTCCTTCAGACCACACTCCAAAATGGCACCTTCTTCCTGCTGTCTTACTTCACAGCTTTCCCTCATTAAGGTAACGAGGTGTTCCCAAGGGCACAGCTCCTATGCTTTGTTTACTGCTTCCCTCCCGCTACTGGTAGGGAATCAATTCCACCTTAGGTGTGTAAACAGGAAAAAAAAAAAAAAAACAAACAAAACAAATTCTGAAAAGAAGTAATCTAGGAAGGAAAAATCAAAACATTTTATCCTGCATATATTGAAAAAAGCTGTTCCATGGAGCTGCTGAAAAAATTTTGATGTACAAGGTCCTGTGGGACGATTGCTTCTGTGACTGTCTACAGTAAGAACAGTAAAGACAAGGCCATGACACTGGGTCACTATCCTAATGCTTTGGCCCAGTAACTGGCAAAAGTTCCAGCTGAACAACATGCTCTGCATTTGCAAACACAGTTAAAAAAAAGGTTTTATTAATATCAATAAAATATCCCCAGAAGTCAGCAGAAAAATGACTTCTATTGCTATCTGGAATTTAAAACTCTGATTATTACTTTAAATAATACAAGTGACTTGAACATTTTCCTGAATATACTCTAAGATAAAAAATGTTTTCCAAACATTTGAGAGGAATGAAGGAAAAAGGAAGAAAAAAAGGCTAAAAATATTAAGATAAACCTACATAAACCCCTCCCAGTACACTACTGAGTAGCTGTCTAAACACTGTACACTTGAGACCATTACTGCAAAATGAAGATATTCCTTTGCTGGTTTGACACTATACAGCCCTACAACCAGACTATGTAGGACTAAATTTGGAAACAGAATTCAGGCACACTGTAGCATTTAACATTTAGAAAATCCTTTGTATTATTTGTCATCCTATTATGTTAAAATTTAGCTGGTTAAATTCTGCTCTTGCTTGAACTTCACATCTGTCGACAAAGAGTGTACCAGGCATATATCAAGGCAGCATTTAGCTCAGCAAATGGAGATATTTGGTATTGGAAATACATTTTATCTTTTGAAAACTATACATTTTTCCAATAATAAATGAAACAAGGTTCCCCAGGGTCATGCAACCTGTATTCTTTCCCGCTCGGCGAAAGACGGTATTAAGGAGCTAAATTAAAGGGCAACATTGTCCTTTGGTTATGTGGTGTAACCGGCTTGATATCATCCTTCTGATGCTTGGGATGCTTTGTTTAACAAGGAAATCGACATGAGCCCACCAGAAGCTGAGTTCTTCCAGCAGAGACCCGGCTGCAAGCCGAATGGGAGACCCTCAGCAGCTGGGAACCTCTGGCAGACAACAGCTGCAGATATCAAAGAGAATAAAAGAGAAAGAGGAAGGTGGGAAGAGACTGAGGTAAAATAAAAAAATAAATTCAATCTCCATTGGTTTTATGCAGATGAGTTCCTTTTTAACCATATAAACATATTTTAATATTAGCAGTTTGCCTAACGTTTAAAGGACACGTTAAAAATACTTGCAAACATACACACACAGCACTAATTCCTTAAGCATCTTAATGGAGTCCTAGAGGGTTAATCCCATAAAAAATACTAGGTTCTATTGAAAAAGATTCTCCAAAAATCTCAGGTAAAATTGTAAAGTTGTTTTCCTCAGGTAAGTATAAATCACCAGAGCAAGTAAATTTACCGGGAGCAGCATTTACTGTCATTGCAATGTCTTAGGGTGGTTTTTTTTATACTATGTGCATGGAAATGGAAATCACAGCTGCTCAGAGTGGCAAGATCAGAGAAGTCATCTACTGAGGTGACTTAATTTTTTCTCTGACCCTGTACAGAGGTGGCCCGAAGTAGAAAACACACTGGTAAGATACACCAGCTCGTGCCTGCAGTGTACACATTGCCTAGGTTTTGGAGGGACACAGAATGCAGTAGTTTCTTTCAGCTTTGTAACAGAGGACGTGAGTGATTAGAAGTGTTGCAATATGCAATATGCACTTGTATTGAAAGCTGTAATGACTGCAGGGGATCGTAATAGTGTTGAAATTCAGTTTAAAACGGTCAATATGTGGGTAAGCAGTGGAAGAACGGTACATATTGCCCAACTTTCAAACATATGCATAAAAGACCCAAATTAGCCCTTTTGAGCTGGCTGACTATACAGAAATATATAGTTATACTATATATAACTGTACAGAGAAACTCCAATCATTTAAGCTGGAACTCTCCAAAGCATTCTTCAAAATTTTCTGCAATGCTTCAAAAATTTCAGTACAGAAACAACAACATGGGAACAACAAAACTACCTTTCTTTCAACCGCTTGATCTTCTTGCCTGTATCTAAGCAATTTTTTAGGTTTTGGGTTTTTTTATTTGTTTAGTACCAAAATGGAACCCGGTGAAGCATTTCATTGCCACACTTGTTTGCCACTAGAAGTAGTTTTATTTCCTGGAAAGTCAAGAAAGCCCTCCTTTGCACATACTTAAGGTCAAACAGTTATCCAACAGCTACCTACCTTTCCACTTAAATCACACTGCGCACCTAAACTTCTCAGAGCTTGCTTGATGATTTATCTCTGTTTAATTTTGTTTTACACAAAAGCATTGTAGAAAGCACAACCCAACAAAACAACTAAGTAGGTGTTTCAGCAAGAGGCCATTCCATTGAGGCCAACAAAATCCCTCCCATACACAAAGGTAGGGATATTATACTTCGGTCTTCTGAAGCTGTTCCACAGCATTAGTTTGGTATGTCTAATGTTATCAGTTGAAACATAAAGATTGAAATTCAAAGATGAAATTTCACAGATAAAAATATTAGGATTCTATCAGCTGTAATAGTGGAGCATGCATTCACACAGTGCTATATACAACAGCAGATTCAAACAGACCTTTAGAAAACGTCAGATGGTTTATACAATGGCTTGTATATACCATGGCAACTTGATTCTTACAAGAATCTCAACCAAAAATCATCAGTCCTATTTTTCCACATTGCACTTTTCCATTTCTAATTGTTTCCAATTCTTTATAGGAGCACTTGCCATTCAGTTATCTGATATAACATAGTATACATAATATCTTGTAAGAGACAGCTTCTGCAACTGCCTTCATGTCTTTAGGCTTTGAGACTTGATGTCACGATGGTCTCGATTTATTAGAAGATAAACCTTTTCTAATGTTTTTTCCCTCTAAATAGTGAACTGTAAATAACCAATCCAATATGAAAAATGCTAAACAGCTCCTTTGAAATTCTAATGGAGCTTGTCCACAGCTTTATCACTCATTACAGAATCTTTGTGTTGATGCTCTACCTTCATATGAGGAGTGTATAAGAATGCAACCTTCATATGCATGTGTATTTCTGTGTCAGTTTGCTGGGATACAGAAATTTGGATGGGTGCAGCTAGCATGGTAAAGCTGGATTCCAAAACACACACACACAAAAGATTATTTTGCTATATTTGGGGCTTACAGAATTTTACTTGAATATTCAATGGCATATTTGCTGTTAACTGTAATTCAACCTACAGTCTCTCTGTCTTTTTTCTTATTGGCAAATCTTTAACTATTTTAGTTCTGCAGTCTTGCTGGTTCAGGCTTCCTAACTCTCAGGTCATCCCTGAAGAAACCTTCCTGTGAAGCTTAACTCCAGCCAGTCTTCATTTTCTGCCAGCAGCAGCACTTTTTGCCCATCCTTACATTCCATGGCATGTAAATATCACGGAATGCCTCAGTGTCAGCAGCTGAGTCCAAACGGAGTAGGACTGTGTGGGCCATGCACCTTGATCCTTGAGCTTAGACTTCGAGCTATGACTTTGTATTAGGCTCAGCTCCCAGGCTACTAAGCTTTCCTAATTACTCCACTGTCTTCTCTTGTTCCCTACAGGTTCCATCTCTCATACATTCTACTACTGAGCAAGCTCTGCTCCATCAGCCTTCAATCTATAACCTACGATCAAGCATTGTAGAGCTCAGAAATTCTTTTCTCCTCAACAACCTTAACCAAATCACTTTTCCAGGCTTGCCATTCCCCAGAACCCTGTCTGGCTTTGCTATCACCAACCCAACATTTCCAGAATGCAGTTAAGTGCTTATCACTTAAAACTTTAAGTGCTAATTGCTTAGTAATGAAAACTTTAATTGCTGGGAGATTAAACCTTTAACTGCTAAGTGGCTGGCGGAGTTCCAGTCCATAACAACCACAATTCACTAATATAACATTTTTAAATGCCCTTGTATGAAAACTACTCTAAACACAAGCATGTGAAGGCCCAGATGTAAGACAAGTATTTCCAGGATTGAGAAGAAAATGCGGCTGAATTAGCAATGGCTAATTTGGGACTAAATAAAATCTCAGTGTTCACCTTAGAAATATCTAAAGTACTAAAAAACATTTTTCCCCTTCCTTATTTCACTCACCTGCATTCTCTGGAAAACTGAAGCCTCTGGAAAATGTACGCCTCAAGACAAAGGTACTCACTTTAGTTCTGACCTGATCTTCAGGACACTCTGTTGTGTTTTCACACTGATAAGTTTACTATTGATTGCCAAAGCTGTCATGTAACTGAGGAACTTTTCTTACCTCCTAAAACACTATTCTGAGTTTGATTTTCACAACCTCAGAGGAAATGCTGCAAGAAACGAAGCGGCTAATTCCCTGGAGATTATACATTCCGCTCTTTTACTGTGGATGCTAACGGAGCCGAGTAGAGACGTCTAATGCGACGTAACTTATGAGACACAAAAGAGCTCACACTGGATAACAAAAAGGAGATCCAGGCAAACTGAATTCCTAATGTATCACTACCTACTCTTCTAGAAACTGGATTGGACTGAGGTCTTCAGTGTGCTCGCTAGTTTCTAGAAATGGCAGAAGAGACATTAAGAAAACGCATAAGACAAAGCATCAAGTCTATTCTCCTTAGCATCTTTTCATTGTATTTACTCCCTGTTCAAAATTCCAACCCATTTCTTTAAGATCTCTTTCACGTCACGAGAGCTTTCCAGTGGGCTTGGACAGTGTTCCCAAACACAGAACAAGCACAGTGTATCTTGCTGTTACCTTCAGAGCCACAATACGAGAAGCTTCTGGCACTCTGATGTTCTGTCAGTTTTTAATGCAAACTCCGGAAGTTCACGAACACGACGCTGCACAATCTGAAGAAGATAAATCACAGTTACTTCAAGCCAGCTGACAGCAGTTTAAGCAGCTGCAATCATCAACCACCAAGAGAGTTTCTTCTTTTATCTTACTAAATGCAAAAGTATACCAGGAACTAGTAATATCACTGGACTATCAGGAGTCTTGCTTTTACATAAATATCAGCCAGCAGTAAGTAAATTCTGTTGACGAAACGTAATAAAACAAAGACGGTTTCAAATATGACCGTTCCCTGATGCATTCTGCAGCCCCGTCTTACTCACTTATTGCATGCTGCTGAGATTATAAGGTTTGCTTTTATCTGTCAGAAATCAATATTTCAAACATCGGATAAAAGAGGAAATTGTACTGGGAATAGGCTGAAGTGCTGTAAAAACTACAAAGCACAATTATCAAAAAGCACTTAAAGTACTTAATAGGACACACATATAAAAATGCTCAAATTAATGTCAGGGAACTATAATGAGAACTTTTTCTATGCTTTTTGATCCAAATGCAATGTAATTCGAGTGCAGCCTGGTCAGTCAATACAGTTTTCAATTTATATGAAACCCTGAGGATTTCTAGCAATCCATTTGCTAGAACTGAACCATTACATATGATTGGTTAATATTTCAATTTATTGAAAATACATTATTTCGTGTAAAGTGTTTAAGTTGTTGAGGTTTAACCATTATAAACAGTTATGATAAAAATAGATCTTTGGGTAAACAAAGACCTTACAGTCAAGCTTTTAATAAACACTAGTGTAACTAGAAAATTGGATTTTAAGGGGAATAGACATAATAAGGAAAAACTGCAGATATGGGGTGGTGAGATGAGAGGGAAATGTTTTATAGAACTGATCTTTATCAGCATTTATTAAGCTGAGAAGGGACCTCTTTGTAAAATGTTTGAAACCATGGTTATTTAATGCAAAAAAGTTCACTATTAACTTTGGTATTTTCCCCTT
Organism: Thinocorus orbignyianus; assembly: GCA_013400375.1. NCBI lineage: Eukaryota > Metazoa > Chordata > Aves > Ciconiiformes > Thinocoridae > Thinocorus > Thinocorus orbignyianus. Next base: position 1,766,600 of record VXBW01006069.1, on the reverse strand, counting down.
ACATTTACATATTCATTTATCATCTTTAATGCTATTGAGCTGGAGGTCTTTACAAAACTATGCTAGATCGGAAATCACTGCAACTCGGGTTGGGTTTGGGTTTGAAGGGACCTTCAAGATCACCAAATTCCAAGCTCCCCGCCCTGGGCAGGGACACCTCCCACCACACCAGGTTGCTCCAAGACCTGGCCTTGAAGCCCTCCAGGGATGGGGCAGCCACAGCTTCTCTGGGCAACCTGTTCCAGTGCCTCACCACCCTCACAGTGAAGAACTTCTTCCTAAATCTCATCTAAGTCTCCCCTCTTCCAATTTAAAACCATTCCCCTTTGTCCTATCACTACAATCCCTGATAAAAAGTCCCTCCCCATTTCTCCTGTAGGCCCCCCTTTAGGTATTAGAAGGTTGCTCTAAGGTCTCCCCGGAGCCTTCTCTTCTTCAGACTGAGCAATCACAGCTCTCTCAGCCTGTCTTCATAGAAGAGGTGCTCCAGCCCTCTGAGCATCTTTGCGGTCCTCTGCTGGACCTGTTCCAACAGGTCCATGTCCTTCCTGTGCTAAGGACTCCAGAGCTGGACACAGTGCTCCAGGCAGGGTCTCACCAGAGGAGAGCAGACAGGTAGAATCACCTCCCTTGACCTGCTGGCCACACTTCTGATGCATCCCAGGATGCAGGTGGGTTTCTGGGCTGCAAGTGCATGTTGATAGCTGAAGTTGAACTTCTCATCTACCAACACCCTCAAGTCTTTCTCCTCAGGGCTGCTCTCAATGCATTCTCTGTCCAACCTGTATTTTTGCCTGAGATTGCCATGACCGAGGTGCAGGACCTTGCATTTGGCCTCCTTGAACTTCTTGAGGTTTGCAAGGTTCTTGAGAAGCCCACCTCTCAAGCCTGTTCAGGTCCCTCTGGATGGCATCTCTTCCCTCCAGCACGTTGACCATGCCACACAGCTTGGTGCCATCAGCAAACTTGCTGAGGGTGCACTCAATCCCACTGCCCGTGTCTCTGACAAAGATGTTAAATGGGTACGTACATGTCTGCATGCACAGACTAGCATCTATACAAAACAGTGTACCCTCAGATAATTTGATATGAAATATGACAGACTGCAACACACAAACAAGTTCTGACTGTGATTTGAGCAACCAAGACCTACACTAACTAAATGTCTGCGCCAAACTCTATCACTCTTTTCTAACCTACACCACACAATTTTAATAAGGAACAATAAGGGATTCTTGGGAAATCTGTCTTTGGGGAAAGTTTTTCTTAATGCTTATACTTCACTTTTACACTTGAACACCTTTTTCACATGAGGGAATCTTAGCTCAAGCACAATTAAAATGTGTTTTTTATAGGAACTACATTGGATCAGACTGTGGTTTCCACTAACAGATAAACTCTTTTATTAGCCAAACAACTTCCCACCACCTCTCCTCATTACAGTTTTGGGGCCAATCCAGTACAACTTCTTGGTTAACATACCTACTTTCTCTGCCACTGAGGCTAAGTCCAAAATTTGTTGCTTCTTCCATTTTCAAGATGCAAAATTGAATTTCAGTCCCTAGAATCCTGATGTGGGTCATAATTCACTGCTTTAAATTCATGCTCTCTATCCTTTATAGTTTTTCATAAACATCCCCCATACCTGCTTGTGTCCTCATTAGTCTCTCCACCTCCTCCTATGTAACTGCTTTATTCAGCAAACAGTGCCACCCCAGCACGCCACACTATTCTCCCTGTTTTCTATATGTCATTTCTGGTTGCCCCCTGCTTATTTGATACGGCTTGACCTTCCTAAGTCAGTTTGGAAATTTGCTACCTTTTCGGATTTCACAGCTTTTCTGAATACTTGTTTTTACTTAAATGCTTGCAAGAAACTCCATGAGATAGAAGAATTCAGCAGGGATGCAAACGTAAGAGTGTAGTATTTTACACAAAATATTATTTCTATCTTTTGTTTAACAGCATTTTAAACACATAACCAAAGAATCCACAAGTCATGCCAAAATAATATATTTTCGTACACAAAATGAAAACTGGGGGGAAAAAAAGCCAGAAATGTATCTGTGAGTATATGACTTAAAATATAACATAGAGTTTACTATCTCCCGGAGTGGCCTTCCTATTTTCCCAGAGTTACCCATTCCATAAACTAGGTCACTGCTGGGTACTCATGAAGCTGGGTAACACCAAAACAACACGGGCCAAACCCTAGAATCCAAACTCCCACTGGTGACACAAATGTTTTGTTTGGATAACAGAAAAAGGAACGCTGGGATCTGGGACAAGTGTAGCTGTGTAATTCCAGAGAACTGTTGTTTAACCTCTTCCTGCAGAGATTTCAGAATTTCCCAGGAAGTATATTACAGTGCTTTATTCTTTTATTATTATAAAAGCTGAATTCTTCTGGGTGGGCTTTTTTTTCAGTCTAACCCGAATCTTCGCTACTATAATTTAAGTCCCATATCTTGGCCTGTTTTACATGATGGAGAACAGGTTGTAATATTCCCTTCTGCAACAAATTTGACCATGTAAACAGTCATCACGATTTCATTCCAATCCACTTCTTCTGCTACATCATATTTTCCCCAATAGTATTCCCAGGAGAATCGCTTAGGGTATTCACTAAGTGAAGATTCCCTCGCTGTCCAAAGTCACCTGCAACTTCAGAGAAATCAAACCCCGATTCTGTCTAATGGGTCTAAAACTGCAGCTGCTTCAGGCTGAGCAGTTTGAGGGCTTTTTACATCGCATAGCTTCTTTCCAGCACCGATGTTACGTGAACAGTACAATCAGGCTCAGATCTAGACAGTTAATGACTTACACAATTCACCAAGTAAGAAAGGTGTGAAGATTCTCTTTAAAGTTAAGCTGTAAAAAACATAGCCAAAATCTGTTTTCTAGTAATTCTGGTCTTGTACATTTAAAAAAAAATTTAAAAAAGTAACATGATTTGAGAAATATGGGAAAGAAATCCCCTAAACACAGAGTTTTCACACATAAAACCAGTGTTGACAAGACTAAAAACAAACAGATTGTCTCAGATGGATACCATATTCACTTGAACGGTGTCTTGAATTTTCAGATTTCCTGAATTAACACACAGAGCATACAACCTCTTCCAAATAGCATATATTTCCAAATAACAAAGTAATAAAAAAACATTTTGTTTTAAAAAACAGTCTGAGTGGAAAACATAATATGATCTGGTAAGGCACTTGTAGTTATGGTAGTTGTAATTGCATAATGCATTTCACTGAAGCTTCTTCTATTGCACCTTATTGTATTTTTTCCTTCAATTATTAAATTTAGAGGCTTAACCTCAAAAGCAAATGCACTTGTCTTTACATGTGCTTGAATTGTTACTGCTATTTAAAACTAATCAATGTTTTCTTTAGTACCATAATAGCTTATTTGCAAAGCACCTCTTTTAGGAAAATTTACATGGTATTCTGGAAGGAAACATATTTCACATTCTAAGAGAAACTCCCAGGAAAGAGGTAGAGGATTTGATTCTTCTCTCAAAGTTTGGTGCATCTAAACTGACTTAAAGAGCTTAAAAATTTGTGCACAAAGGGAGATGCTACTGGACTATACTAGTGTGTTCATAAATAATACAAAGAAAAACTATGCATTGTACACTACCCTTACATCCCAAGAGGAGTCCAGGAAATTAGCTTTCATATGTTAAATATGGAAATATTTAGGAAATATGCTTTCATTTCCAGGAAATGTTTTTTTTGTTTGTTTTGTTTGTTTGTGGTCTTTTTTTGTTTTGTTTTGTTTTGTTTCCCCCCCCCATTGGTTGGACTTGATGATCTTAAAAGGTCCCTTCCAACCTAGGTGATTCTGTGATTCTGTGAAATATGCTTTCATTAATGCTAATAGGGAAACAAACGGTTACAATCTTATTATTAACCAGTATTTTAGTACACATTCTTGGGAAATATTACACCACTCCTGACTCGGATGTTCAACTGCATAAAACTGATAGGACACCAAGGTCTCATTGAGCAGTGGAAAGCCCAAGCTACCCCAGCAAAGTCAATACATGCGCTCAGAGTGCAGTTTGACACAAACAGGAATGTTCACGCCACTTTCCTCTAGGAATATAATGGAGGTTTCTAAATTAGTCTCCACAGACTCCTTCAAAAGGAGGTCAGAGAAACAGAGTTAAGCAATATAAGTACCCCTAGCATCTCAAGTTCTGCAGTTATTCAACAAACAGAAGTCTTAATGAAGGAAAAACAAAGTTTGCACAAAACTCGCAAGCAGGATTTTTTATTTCCAAATGTAAATATCCACTGCTTAAATAAGCAAATCAACTCCAGTTCAAGCTATGTCCATACTTAAATACATGCAAACCCATTGATTCCAGTAGGGCAGCAAGTCTATCACTAGGATGAAAGTTATAAAAACAGATTAATAGGGGTTATAATAATTGAACCTTTGTAAATAGAAAAGCTATTACAATGCCTATGATCAGAACTCAGAAATTGATAGAATTTGTCCCACATATCTTGTTTAGCTTCACGGCGACACGTGGTTGTTGCAGCTCTGCAAAATATTTGGTTCATTCTATTTTGAAACACAGCCTTCTCCAGAATAACAGTTCTACCTCTTGTGACATCCTCTGCTTACACTTCCAAAGTCTCTACCCTTACCTTCATCTACGCGTTGTTCTCAGTTGACTGTTGCTAATCCTAATGGTGGTAGCAGGTGATTTGCTTTCCAACACCTGCCCTGCAGAAGCAGCAGTGCAGGGCTGCTCTGCAAAGCTTTGGAGCTTTGCAAATAGGTGTTAAAATCCCTCAAGGGGCTGCGACCCCTAACTAGCATAGCTGCAGTGTAAATTGGGGAACTGCATGCATGGATAAGTACAATTAACAGTTGCAGAAGTCAAATGCCTTGTGGGCAAACAATTGCCTATTTAACATAAACCAAGCAGAGGAGTGTGATTCAGTATTCCCCCTCTACAGACAATGTATTTTAAAAATCTGTCTCTATTACAAATATTATGAGCAAAATTGACAAGTTTAAAAGTAAGGATGCAGACTTTGAACAACTAGAACAAGAAGTTATTCACCTGACCAGACAGTTCACAGACAGAACTGCTTACCTATGAAAAGTGTGGGTTCAAAAATACGCGTATTTCAAGATGAGCCTAGGAACAAGAAACAGAGAAAAAATTAATAAACCCCCCCAAAGTTTCAATTAAGAAAATAAGTTGAGTTGAAGAATAGGGACTTCCAAACTTTACCAAAAGGAAGAAACAAAATTATAATTCAAAGTAATTCAACAACCTATGCCAAAGTATTTCTCACCAATTTATTTGCTGCTGAAGACTGAATCTTTGCTTCTTTGCTAAATCACATGTTTCAGAACTAACTTTGTAGCATGCAGCAGGTAACAGATGCTTTACAGGGTAACTTAGAGCAAACGGTCACCTATAACTTACTCATTATTTAATAGCACTGCTTTAACTCTGCTGTGATTGCCTTCACTGCTGGACAGTTTCTCTTACAGGTTCATGTTTTCACAGTTCTTTTCCAGGGTTTCACACCTGCTTCCAGACTATTACATCAACTCCAGTTTTTAATAAGAAGAAAATGCTTTTCCCTTCCAGTGATTCTTTATTTCTGTGAACAAAAATCTGCTATGGTAACACCTGCTGTGTTATATATAATATTATTTCCTGCACAAGTTTTAAATTCTATTTTTCAGTACAATAATGTCCATAAATTTGGAAAAATTTTTTTATGATCTGGAATATATAGTCAATATTTTGTATTTGCAATCTTGAAAATAATTTAATAGGGGGCAGCAGAATATTTTTTATTCTGTAAGTTTATTGTATCTAAGCGCTGACGGTAGGTAGCCTCTATCACACACCGTACTCTTACATTACAGAAATCAGTTCATCCCCTGATTTCCTTTTATTAACCAAGATTATCTTTCCAGCTGGTCTTTAATTCAATATTTCATTAAGGATCATTAAGGAATTATATATAACCTCTTCATAGTTCTCATTGTTAATCATAAGCACTTCATTCGCAAACAGCTACAAGTCTGAATTTTGCCTTCCAGTTCTCCTACAAAGCCCCTTCATAATAGGTATTTAAAAAAACCCAAACAAACAAAAAATATCCCTTTATTTCCAAAAGATAATTTTCCAATTATATTAATTTAAAATAATCAAGAATTTACTTAAAGGGCTTAAATAAGGTGATTAAAAAATTAATCCCAGGATTTTTTCATTCTGGCTAAAATAAAGACCGCTCAAATTATAGATTATTCCCTTTCTTTAAATAAGATAGAAGCTGGTGAGACCGTGGTGGGGACATGCACAGTAGTAACGGATTAAGCAGATTTTTCTCTCCTGGGTCACTGTTATGAATCTGATACAAGACAGCAGTGAGGAAAACGCCGGTGTCATTTTATGGCTTTTAGCATGAAATCCTGACCCTAGGAGGTCAACAGCAAAACATCAGTGGTCCCAGGATTTTCACCTTTTGAGTCTCTAGTGTGCAAAAAGGAATTAAAGTCTGACTCAGCATCCATTGACTTTAATGGGAGTTATACTAAGTTCAAAGTCTGGATTTTTAAAAGTCCTTAGGTGCTGCTCTGCTCATGCTTCGAGCATAAGAGCTGGATCATTCAGATGATTCAAACACTAGAAGCTGTAGTGTTAAAACTATAAACTGGTATCTCTAAAGTGGAATATTCCGATGGTAAAGATAATATAGTGATGCTAAACATACATAGGATTAAAACATCCACATGCTGAGTCTGTGTCCTGCCATCACACCTGTGGCCCACCCCTGGCCTTAGCACAACACACCCCCCACATCCAACCATTCCTCTTTTCCTCTTCTAAGATGTGGGAGGGAGAAGATCTAAGGCCTGGAGGGGCTGTGTGGGGTCACTAGCCACATGGTTTTGTTTCTCTAGCCAGGAAAATGCCAAGCAGTCATTCTCAGAGGGCTGTGATTGGGAAGCAGTCCTACAGTGAGGTGCTAAATGGCGCTGCCCACCCGGAGTGTAAGTCACCCGTGGTCCAGCCTGGACCGTCTCTCGGCCTAGGTCCCAACACTGCTGCCCAAAGCACATCAGTGCAGAAACAGTGAGGAAAGAAAGAAGCCTTAAAATCAAGTTCTTTTCAGCAGCAGAAAGATACTCGGCCACGTGGAACCCACAGTATGAGACATTTTCATGACCAGAGTTCAAATTTTAAAACTGTGACTGGAGAAATTGTTGGCAAGTACTCTGCCATGGTGCAAAGCTATCTTTCTATCTAGTGATTAGATCGCCCAGAAGAATTACGAGACACTGACCCTTTTGCCATCCTTTATGGGATGACACCACATTCCCACTGATCCCGGCTCTGCTGTCTGGATTACTCTGCACCACCAGGCTGAGCACTGGGCTGCTTTCACCAAGTTTATTCACTTCTCTTGTTTCCTTCTCTGAAAGCAAAATACTCATCCCAAAGACAGAAGGTTCAAAACCTCTTAGACTACCATGTTTGTGACCCTCAAGAAAATTTGTGGCTTCTACTTTGCATTCTGTCTAGTCTCAATGGTCAATTCCCATAAAGTTCACTACTACAGAATGTGGGGGTCTCTGTAGTACAGGAATGGTTTGTATCAAGATGACTAAATTAACAAAACACGCTTTCTGGAGTGATAACTTCCAACAAAATCCTTATTGAGTCCCTGATAGCAGACAGAGGTGGCTTGTTGTTTTATTTCATTTGGTTTAGTAGCTGTTGTTTTGTAGGAAGAACAGTAACAAGCCATTTTAAACCAGCAGTGGCCGGACGCTAACTCTCAAGTCTTTTCAAGCCTTGCAGTTTTGCAGGCTTGATGAGGTTTGAATCTGAAAAGGAAATAAGAATATAATCCAAATGAGCTGTCAGATTTTGAGTGTTTATCCAAAATGTAAACAAATTCCCAATGTTAAATTATTTGTTCACGCCCTCCAAAAATACTAGGGTACACACATATAAAAATGATGCCCTGCTACAACATGTGCTTTCCAGAGGTATTCCACTTGTACAAATGCACAGTTCAGGCATGTGTTCCTACAAGTATTTAGCTATGCTGAAAACCATTCAGGAATTAAACAGGATGAAAGCATGCTGAAGAAGTTGTTGGAGGTTTAATTACCTTTTCCTCTTTCCTCTTTAGTGGGAGTTCTGAATTCTGGAGGAGTAAAACTTCAGTCTCTACTGTATTGAAATGATATTTTTTTAGCACTCCAATCATTGTCTCTACTTGACTAAGACATTTCTGTGCTAAAGCAGGTGCATTTACTTTTCAAGTATTATTTTACTAATCAATTGAAAAATTACCTCCACGAATGACAGAAGTGCAGACCTTTGGAGTATTTCATTAAAAGGAGCAAACATTAATTACAAATCCAGCCCAACCTTTGCAGACATAAATTATGGGATGGATCTATTTTCTCCATGCTTAATTGCAAGCAGTGACTAACTCTTTAAATTATCTCCAAGGCATGAATGAAATTAGAATGAATTTGATGATATTCTCAAGGCTTATTTGTATCTAAATAACTTGGCCATGTACTATCTGGTGATATAAGGAAAATCAGGTGAAACACCTTGAGGCTGTAAGCAGTGGCTAGCTTACCATGAAAAAATTGGGAATAGCACAATGGAACTGGAACCTTAAAGTCTTTGCAGACAGGGAAGCCTAACTGCAAGGTTTAACAGTGGGATAGTTAATACTGTCCAAGTATTTTTATTCTAATCTAAATTCTATAAATTATTGGTGTTTGTAATTTTCTGAAGCGTTCACATTTCAAGCAGGATTTCCCAGGCAGTATCAGGTAACATTTACATTTCAAGAAAAATAACTTTTTTCTCTCTAGTGAAATAAAAAACCCTTCCCTCGGAATTGAGAAGGTTGAAAATTTTGGGTTTGGGATAGCTACAGTGCTGTCATGTTTGTGATCAAACTGAAACATGGCAGGAAAACAGATGAGTAAATTGCCTTTGATTGTTCTGTTCAAAACCAATTCTGAATTAGCCATGTTTTGGATACAAAACGGAATTCCAAAGACATTCAGCAATGGTCAAGCTTTCAGAGTAATCTTCTCTCCCAACTAATACATGCTTTTATGGCATATAACTTGCAGTCCTTCCCTATTTGAAATAATTTAAAAATTCATTCCCACAGGAAGCAGTGGTGTATACACACAGGTAACAGAAGACGTGGTTCACTGTGACAGTAAGTGAGGAACAGATGTACAACGCATGGATTATCGTTATTATTTTTTTAAATACAAGGATGAAACCAAAAATGTTTTGGCTGTTTTTTTTTGTTTTGTTTTGTTTTGGGGTTTTTTTGTAACATGTATTTAGTGACTTAGATTCTGCACTGGAAACATAAAGATTTCTTATATAAGAACTATGACCTCTATACACCAAACAAAGTGTGGAAAAAGGAGGCTAAACAAAAACTCTCACAAGGTACAGTCTACCTCATGTTTTTACTATCCTTCTATCTAAGAAGTTAATCATTTGGCATTGCATGCTTAAAAAAAAAATAATAAAATAGATAATGACTAGCTTGGAGTTATATTTACTTGTGTCATGATACAATAAATACCAAGCTGAGTTCTCACAGTATTAATTATTAACACAGAAGAGGGCATTAGCTTAAAACACATTCCTTCAACTTTGCTGTTTCATGAATACACTTGTTGATATTTTAACAAATTTAAAATATGCTGAAGATATAAACAAGTCCAAATTCCCCAAAAGCAAAACTCTTTTTTCACCTTTTAACTCTGGGATATAACGTTACCATCCATCTCCCCTGACAGAGCAGCCTCTGAAAGCAGAACAAGAGAAGCTCTGCAAAGCTGCATTCTAAGTGTCTCGTTAAGGAGAGGGAAGAGTGAGATATTCTATTTGCTTGGATTTTGGAAGTATTTATGTTCCTTTTCTTCTCCATAGTATGTCATTCTAATTTAAAAGTAAGGAGTTAAAGATTGATCTGGAGCTTGGGAAAAGCAGTCAAGCAGAGGACCACTGGGGACAGAGCGAACCCTTTCACCACACTGCCTGAGAAAGGCAATGCTTTGCAATCTATTCCTGGGAATGATAACATCATAGGTAACCTATTTGCTCTGGAATCTAAACCAGAGCACCACATTTAAACCAACTGCATCTAAAATGAATCTCCCCACTCCCAGAGGCCTGAGTGGAATGTGCGATTTTTAACAGACCTGGGCAAATTCCTTAGTCTTAATAGTAAATATACCGTTCAACTCACAACAAAATTTGGTGACTTTTTTTTTCTTCCTGAAACCATCTGATCCTAAAATCTCATTTAGATCTCATCACTGAACATCAGATCCTTTCTTTTGAAAGAAAAACATCACTAACAATTACTGGTTTTAACACCTTCTAGCTTATATATAGCTCTCATATAAGCAAGAAACACCTTAAGCACTGTGCTGAATCTAACATCAAAATAATTTATAAAATGTGGAAATGGTGGAATAGAGAAGGTAGAAAATTGCTTAAATGGCAGTCTCAAAAATTAAGATATTTCCTTTATCAAGGTTTATAGAAAACATGAAGGAGATAGAGCATGTACTTTAAATTAACAGATAACATTTTTTCTCTGAACACAGAATTGCAGAGGGAACTTCAAGTTGCAAAGATGAAGGGAATACTGTGAAATCATGATTGCCATCTAAATATTAATGACTGCTTTATAGTCTAAACGTAGGCAAGTGTTTACTCAGACATTGCTATGCACCAAAACATGTATCCATCAGAGGTAAGAATGAGCGTGAGCAAAGACTGCTTTGAGGTGGATTCCAAGTCCCAAAGCAGGCGGTACAGCTTCTCTGAGCCAAAGGCTGTAGCCTTTCTAACACAGGCCAGGAGATTTCATGGATTTCATACCATACTAAAACGTAGAAGTCACAGAGACTGTGTATGACAGTGAGGACAATCACATGGGACTAACAAGCAGCTGAAGAGCAACTCCTATATCTGCAACACAAGTTCAATCAATGGGAGTACCCAGAAACAATTCCTGCAGACACTGGTGCAAACACAGGCTACCCCCAGAGGTCACAGGAGGACACCATCCCAGGGCATGTCAGCTTGTGTGCCTGGGCATGAAGAACTGCATGGAAACACTGTGAGCACTGACAGCACTGAGGTGAGGCAAGACCTGAAGAAAGATGAACAAGTATGGACCACCAAGACCAGCACAGCTGGATTGCACAGACCCCAGTGTGACCCACACTGTTCAAGAATGCAGAGGACCCTGCAGAGAGGTGCCCAAAGCCTCCCTGCACTCCTCAAGGAGGTGACCTGCTGCCCACAGCTCACAGCTGGAATCTTCAGCACATGGCTAACAGGAGGGCTGCTCACCCTGATCACTGCTGGTCTACACAAAGTTACAGACACCCAAAGCTGGCAAGGGTGTGCGTAAATAGCACGTTGGGGGCTGCATAACACCACCCTGTAAGTTACGTGCCTAGTTCTTATTCTGCACTTTCTTCCTCTCCTCTTCTCAATCCAGCAAATTCTTAAATAACAAGAGTAGCATCAATACTGGTTCCACTCAAATGGGAGAACAAATGTGTACGGAACAAGAAGATGCACGTTTAGTGATTTTTAAATGAGTTGCCTCCTGGCTGCATCACCAGTCCACCTTATCTTCCTCCAACCTAGTTTGTTCTTGTGTTTTTAGTTGAAATCTGACATAGGGGAACAAATGATTATTATTGTATCTGTTTGAGCTACCCCAAATATTTAAACACTCAGCCACCTGTAAATTGTGAATAACCTTGTTGCACATTGTGTAGTTATTGTGGATTGAACTCTTGAAGGAGAAAGGCCCAGAATGGTTCAAGCAATAGCTTTAGGTCTGTCTTTCTCTGACAGCTGAATATGGATAACAATTTATTTTGGCCAAAACACTGAATTCCAGGTGAATTTATGTCCTTAATGGGAAATCTGCCATGACAAGAAGGGGCTGTAGCTATACAATTCAGTGGAATATCTTAAATCAAAGGTTTCAGTACTCTTGAAGGTTCCTGCTAAGCCTATTAAATCTCCATAATAACGTGACTAGCTAGAATTCATGTCTTCTGCTTTATTAAAAAGAGGGCAACCACTAGGATAAAATAATATTGAGAAATAAAATTTACCTTGGATTAGTTTCATGTAAACATAAAAAATCAACTTCTCAGAACTCACATGAAAAACATAATGTAGTTAATATTAAATACAACGATTATGCAACCTATTACTTTTACAGTTTGTGCTCTTGTGTCCTTGATTTCGGCCCTGTTTTGCTTATGATTAATGAATGACTCACCTTCAGCACTCTCTCATTTATTTCATACCTCATTATGAATTTGAAAAGGTCAGTTTGTTATTTGAAAACAGTAAAACATGCATGGAAGTTGAGCTGTGTTCATAAATGCAAATCACATTTTTAAAAACACATTGCTATTGCTTAATGTTATATCTCTTCCTAATAGTTTACATTTTCTAACCACTTTTGTTGTAATTTTGTAGAGTGTACATCACTTATTCCCACAGAATAACAGGTGAAATTTCTGCTTGTGTTTATATGAACATCGGCAGTGTCTGTGCACTCCCTACAGAGTCTCACACACAAATCCTGCAACAGCACCTTGTGCACTGAGCCATCCTCTATTTTAATTTGTCAAGATCCTATGCCATAAGTTCCCATGGCTTCTCATTTGTTTTGCGTGGAATTATTTTACCAGCTTTATAACATTATGTGATTATACTGTTAGCATTCAAGTAGGAACAAAACCGAGGCTAGAAAAATTGATGGAAATTTTGGGTATATTAAGATCATAATTGCTAAAGCAAAAACATTAACTTATTTATACTAAAAACAAACTTTCATACCAACAGTTCATAGTACTACTATTTTGTTGCTGTTGTTATATCCTTTTTCTGTTTTGATAATTAACTTCAAATACAGATTTTGGTAGTTGCAAAATACTGTCCTGATCATAAAAAAAAATGGCTGGGGTAACATCAATGCTAAATCACATTTTGTGGAACATTCAGATGTGTAAACCAAAAAGTCCATCTTTTCTCTCTGTTTACTGGAGGCAAAGTCTTAAAACACTTTGGCATCACTGTCATGAAGATGACAGCTACCAATTATCAGAAAATACCTGTGAAAAACTGATAGCTTGAGGAGTAGATACCTATTCTAGAGATCTCTGCTAGTACATCTCTCTCTATATATATACTGGCATCTAGAGAAGCTTGGGTAACTCCATTCAACAGTGACTATCGTAGCTGGTAAGCTGCTTGGGGAATTTGGTAGTGGCACAGAAACCTCCTTTTGGACACAGAGTCATAGAATGGTTAGAGTTGGAAGGGACCTTCAAGATCATTGAGTTCCCCTGCCCTGGGCAAGGACAACTCCCCCAGTCCAGGTTGCTCAAAGCCCCATCCAGCCTGGTCAGGACGTAGGGCAACCAAAGCTATTCACAGTGTTCCCCTCTACAACTGTGCAAAAAGAGTCTGTGCTGCTTGCAGAGAAATGGCCTGGGAGGCTGCTTATGGACTGGGCTACACTCCAGGTTGTACAGACATGCACAGGCTAACTTTAAACTGAACAGTTTGCTGATTTCTGGCAGATATTTCAGTGTGGGCTAACCCAGCCCCTCCAAAAGAGCCTCTAGTTTGCTCTTTTCTCAGCACTTTGGCAACCTTGTCCACGTGAACAAGTGGAATTTAAATTTCTGCAACAGAGACTTTGCAGTGTAAAGGCATTACCTCCAAAGCCCCACTGACAGCTGCACCCAGCTCCTTCTCAGAAGATAATTTGTCTTTATGTCTTACCCTTTTTTTGGTTTCTGGCTCATTCTGTGAAAGCAGCAGTACTTGCACCTACTGTTTTTGCCCTGTCTTACTGCAGTTGGATTATGGCTGTGAGGTTTATTCAGATTGGATGCTGATGCTACATTTGACTGACAGTAGAGCAGAGTCCATGGACTTTCTAAACAGAACTGTAAAAATCAACCCCAACCAACAGCATACTTCTTCACCCTGTACAATATGCACGGCTGGCTGTGGTGCCAAGTTCAATAGCTTAAATGTTGTGTCATCACTAACAATAATATAACTGAGCATGGTTAGTTTGCAGGCTGACCTTCAGCCTTGGCTTTGCTTAATATTGTAGCTTTATGTTTTCCCTCAATTTGTTCAGAACTCTATGTACCATGGATTATTAATCTATAACTAAACATTGTCCTTGGTGTTCATCTAAGTGACGATATTTGGAACCAATGCAAACCTATTATCTTTTCTGTGAATTTTGCATGTTCTTTACAGGCCTTTATTCTTTCTACAATTTCAGTGGAACTATGCAAGAAAAAAAAAAGTAATTGTTTATTTAGTATCATTGTTTTAAGTCACATCCCACCTATGATGCACTTCAGGATCGGCAAACAGGTTGTCCTCAAAATCAACAAAATCAAACACCCATCCTAACACCGTACCCTTACTCCTGCTAAGTTGTGTATCAGCAGCTTTCAGTGTGAATAAAGAAGGGACCATCTCTACAGATGGCAAATGTAAGAAGGTAATAATAAATGGTAAATTTGACATGAGTTAGGAAGGCATGGAGCATGTGTGTGTGTGTGTGAAATCAGTGAAACACCCCCCTACACCCACAAATTTCCTGAAGCTATAAGGAAAACTGAGTTTGCGATGGACGTGGGCAGAAATCAGAGCAAACTACACACAGCAGGTCTGAACGTACTACTACAACGTTTCAATATCTTCTTCAGTACAGAATAATCAAAACCAAAACACATACTAAGGAAGCACTAAAATTACGTAATGATGGTTTACCTCAAAGTATTTAATCTTTAATAAGTGGCTTCCTATTTATGTCATGAGAACATTTGGTTTCCTTGCTTAACTAGAACGACAGTCTGTTCCTCAAGGCAAATGCTCAGAGATATCTAAAACCAGTCTGCAACAGAACAGCTGTTGGTTTTGCCACTTTAAGTGCAACTATTTCAAAACAGCAGTTACTCTTTTTTTTTATTATAAAAATACCAAGAAATACTTGCAGAAACTAGCCAGTCTTCATTTTGACTCAAAACAATCTATACAGCTTGACTGAATGTTTATGCTAGAATTTTTATAGAGGTTTTTAAACCAGAAGCTATGGTAACTCATTAGAACAGCCTAGCATTTCTACACAGGATTTGGAGCTAGCCATTCTCTCACGTGCCTGTGGGAAGCACATAGAAGCAGCTCATTTCTGTTTGCAAATCCCAAGAGAATGAAAACATGTCTCCTCAGACTATCAAGAGCACTACACGGTTTTGCTTCACTGTTAATATAACAATTATTTTCCCAAAACATTCTTAAAAAAATAAATCTATCTTATCTTTCCTCTGTAGGAAAAAATAGGTATAAAGCTAGTGAGAAAGGATGATTGGTTTTTTTTCAAGTGATAAAACCACATAGTAGCAATATGACTGATTATTGGGATATTTCTTCAAACTGCACTAACTACAGTACACAAAACAGAGAGCATAAAGAAAATAGCACTTTAACAGAAACCTACTCCACTTATCAGCATCTGGAAACATGAAATTTGGCAAAACAAAGTCCAAAAGAATCCTAACTCCAACCTTGCCTTTCTTTGCTTCATCTCTGCCACAGGCAGTGATTCCCATGCACAGATGCCATGCCAGGAAGCCCCCATCACTCACGGTCCCCTCTCTGGAGCCCCAGGAAAATGCACATCAGCTCTTTTAACAGAAATCTCTGGATTTACACTCCTTTAGGGAGATGTGTGCCAATATCCTTACTCCTGTATCTTCGCATTGCTACCAAGCAGGCTAGATTCCGTGCTTGCACACAGAAACAGACTGTTAGGAAATATATTTTTATGTATTCCAGAAACCAGCAGTGCCTTCACATCCAGGTAGCTGACATAGTTAGTTACACAAGAAATATCCAAACACATGAATTTGAAGAGGAAGAAGGAGAGGGGCACCGTAGTTGCAAAAGCACGATATTAAGAAATTTCAAGTGAGCGTTTATCTTTGGATTGACATTGTTTAGACAACCAGGCCTGCATCTCTCCCAGCTCCACCATAAGATGACATTCACATGTTGCTTACTCTGAATATAATAACATAAGTAATGCCTGTCTTCAGGACAGTGACCCTTGCCATCTGCTCTGCCAGGGACATGCTCACATTGCAGACTGCTGCCTACTGCCACGTGCCAGGCACCTGTGGTTTCCCAGCAGACTAAGCAGGAGCTGCATTATACAGACTCAAAGACTCAGAGGGTGGAAATATCAACGTCATAAACACCATAACTTCAAACTGCAAAAAATGATAGAAAGCTAGATGCTGCCCTAAAAGCTCTACCAAGGCAAATTCACCAGTGGTGTGACTTCAGGCCCAACCTCAAATTTGAATGTGCAAATTACATCTTTGGCAATCCCAAATCACAGACACTGGCAAAACTCTGGGATCTTAAGCTACTGTTCAGATGAGCAGATTCACTTTTGTTGCTTTTTGAAGACCGACTCACGGCAAGTGGGGATGCAGAGTACATGAGGCATTCAAAGAGGAGGCTTTGGGGGAAGGCAAAGCACTGGGATGTTTAGCAGATTTTATAGCTAGGTCTGGAATACAGGATGTGGATGTTGCAAACAATGAGGAGAGTGGCAGCAAAGAACTCTGAGCTGGAGCAAATGTGAAGGTAAAACAGAATCGAAATAGTGAACCATCTGCTTTCTAATGAAAACAGCTCTACTTGTCAGCAAGATCCAGAAAAAATGATTTCTTAGTTGGAGTGTATAACCAAGGGAAGTAGCTTTTTTGCTATATGAGGTAATACACTCAAATGATGTATGACTTAGATAATAGTGTGGGTTAATGATGTTCAGCTGGATCAGGGAGTAAAACGAAGTAATTTCATAATACAGAACATGATGGATTAAATCATGTTAATACTGGGTATATACATTAAAGAAAATTATCTTTCTGGCATACTAAATGGCAAAATAAAAAGCACTTTTAGTAAGTTATATGATTAATTAGTCTGCCCTTTTATTTATGTACCATGATAAAGTAAAATGTACTTCTTCTTGTTACCTCCGAGGCAATTATTCTAAAAGTTATATTGAATACACCAGCCTCATTGTATTGCACCAGTCCATCAGGAACTGCAAAGTAGGTTCTTGTCTTTGTTTTAAGTCAGGGGTTTTCTTTTTTCTCTCCCTTTCCTGTTCTTCTTGCTAGAGGTTATTGGAGTTTTGGTTTGGATATTATTTAACTCACAGAAACGTAACTTAGAACACGATATGTTGATATAATGAAATAAGGTAAACATTGCTTTGTCTTGAGTACCATTAACTAGAGAGAATGCAAAAATTTCAGTGAGTTATAACTATATGAGCTATAACTCAGATGCAATTTAAGCAAATATTAAAATATGGGAATGCAAATGCTTCAAAAGTCCATCCAAATTCTGAGCTTTTACATATCCTGCCTTCACAACTTAGCTATGTATTTTCCAAATTTCTGTGAGATTTCCAAAGGTTCAATCACATCCAGAATACTTTAGAAAGAGGGTGGAAATGGATTTTCAAAGGAGATTTCAAATTCAAGTAAAAATCTCAAATTTCAGAAATAACAGTACCTACCGGGGGAGGAATATTATTTTTGAGAACTGGGTATTTTCCAGTCTTATTTTACATTCTTTCAGAAATGATGAAAACGATGCAAAACATGGAAGTTTCCTCTAGTACCAAATTTACATGAAAGGAGGAAAAGCTATTGTTAGCACTGAATTGACTTGTTATGAGCCTGTAGAAATTGATAAAATGCAGAAGTTAATCAAAAGTGTTTCAATGATCTCTAAACGTAAGAAAATCAAAAGATTTAACAAGCTGGGGGTGCTTTTCTACTCTGTTAGGCATTCACATAGTTCCTTTTCAAGCTGGATTGCCTTAGACAGATGGACTGGACAACTGAGAAAATCTGAGAGATCAGACCTGAGGAGTTTTCTAATGTTAAATTCAGAATCCCGGTGGGAATTGTCTTTTAGAGGCAGAAATGTGTTTCTGCAAGGGGTCCAGCACTTCCATGGACTTATTCTGTTCCACAGACTTGCACAGTGAGTTCTGATTTGAAAATACTAGTCTGGAGGAATTTGCTTTAAAAAAGACCTAGGTAGGAACAATTCCTTTTTTTTTTTATTCCCTAAGCTAGTGCCAGACATTTGTCTATTATAGCAAGAGCTTGAAATTTCTGCAGGAAGCAGTCCTGATGTTCTAATTCTGGATTCTCTCTCACAGAGTCCACCCGCTGATACAGAGTCAGTATTTGCTGACCAATCTTTTGTTTGCGACATCAGTAAATTCTTCCTTCCAACTCTGGGGTTTTTGTCTTCTCTGCTGCAACATGAAATCTGGTTTTACTGGGAATTCATTAAACCGCGGTAAACATAAACCCCTGTATTTTCAGTATTTATTCCATCTGTGTATTTCGCATTTATTTTCTAGCACAGACAATGCTCCATCACTAAGCTCTACTAAGACTCTATTTCCTATATTGTCATATTTTATGCATGTGGGACTGCATGAATACCCCTCTTGTCAAAGGCATCGTGTTAATATTGCCCTTCTCTATGATCAACACTCCCCAAAATGATTCTGTACACCTTTTCTAAATGTTCCTTATTATTCTAAAGAGGATCATAAATGCATTAAACAGGAAAACTTTCGCATGCTACTCAGCAGTATCAGATCACTACTTTTTGAAAGCAACAGATTTATGAAAAGTATTTGCTTTATTTTAACAATTTATTCCAATAAAGCCTATAGCTGTTAATGTTTCTCCAATCAGCTTTTCAGCACAGAAATACTGGATAGATACCGCCTGGAAATTCCAAATAGATACTGAACTTATAAATAGAAAGAACCTGACCACCTATTTACAACTCGTAAATAAAGTTTAAAACCAATTTTTTTCAGTGCATGTGAATTATTAGTTGCTGTTGAGACTGCTGTGAGATTACAGAAAATGGGTGTAATGTATCACAGAAAAATAGCATATGAGCACAGCGTCTTCAAAGTATTGGTTTAAAATAACATTCAATTATTGCTACATTTTAAACTTTGTAGGATATAACACCATGGAAAAGTGTGACTTTAAAATTGGTGTTCACAAGTGCCTGTGATGTAGGTGAGGGGCTTTAGCGAGCAGCAGGTTTCCAACCTAAAATTACATTAATTTATTTGCTGCAATAAAATTAGGTAGATTAGTTATTGTTCAAACTGATTTGTTACACAAAGGAACAGCTTTTATATATTTAAAAAAAAAATTTAAAAATATCTGAGAGAAACATTTGTGCTCTTGTACTCCATTACTGTTGGCAAGACTCAACTAGAAATGTGAGATATGTATAAAGAGTAATTTTGCCTCATTAAATGACAACACTAGTGGTTCCTCTTCATCTCCTTAATTCATTTCTTATAGTTTTTCTTGTCACATCCACTTGTTTTATGGCTTACTAACTTGCAAGTTATTGTTGTAATTTATGGTCAAAATTGAGTGGTAGCAAATCACAGAATATTTTCATTGATTACCCTAAATTGTCTAATCTCCTGTATGTTTTTAGAACTTGATTGGGTGGTATTTACTGATTGCCTTCATCTAATTTAAAAATCAATCAATAGCAACAATGAGAAGTGGTGGATAAATCGAGTCTAATGCAGCATAACTGCAGCAAATATCCATCAAAGGCTCATTCTCAATCAAATTTGTGGGAAGTTTTAATACATAAACCAAAATGTCTAAAAGCCTTACTTCTAGAGCACATCATTTTAAAATTGTGCTCTGCAATGTGACATCTTATTGCCCTTATGCTGTCTATTTAGGGCAGTTTTCCACTGTTAAAATGAACATATTTCACTACAATAAAACTGTAGCAAACTAGGAAAAAAAAAAAGTCATCAGCTTTGGTTTAAAGGCACTTTGTTCCATCTTCCTCAATATTATCTGTGCATAATAATGGAAATTAACATAACATCAGCTTTTCATATAAACTGTGTGCATTTTCCCCAAGATAAACATTCTATTAGGTGCCTTGATGGGAAGTATGTTTTCTACATTGAGAAATCAATTCATTAAAGCTCTTCCTTACATTGTTCTTTCTTTTAAAGCAACATTTATTTCCTGAAGTTTTGAACAGCAAATATGAAAGAAACTGTCTGGAAGGCAGTATTCTAATTTCTTGATGCTGTCAGGGCAAAGATAACCTCGTGCAGCAAAGAAGGACAGAGAGTAAACACAAACCTTCTTTTTTTTTTTCCCTAAGTGATGGGAAAATCCTTTCTGATTTGTCATAAGAAAATGTGACACAAAAATAACTTTATTTTTGAACTAGGTGTCAACCTCCATGTTAACGTTAAGACAAAGTAAGTTTTCTGTAGGCACAGAGGCAAACAGTTACATAAACTGAGGTCAGAATCATGCCATCATTTACAGCCGGATGAGGAGCTAGCTCAATAGCCTGGGAAAACAAGTTAAAACTGGCTGGTATTCTTGAAAGAATTTTAATTCATATACAGAAACAGTATAAGAATTTACTCAGGAAATACTGAATGTAGATAGCGAAGGAGATCCAGCTTTTATTTCTTCATTATATTGGATGTATGATCCTATACACTTCTTGGGCAATAGGAGGTTCTGTCTTGTGCCTTCAGGTGTTAATACACGACCAGTAAACGAGGAAATCTTAGAGGTTTGGAACTTTTCTGCAATTTTGCAGTTATTTGATTTCAATTTGAGTCAAGGATGCCCATTAGTAGACAGTCACTCTTTTTCACTGTATTTAAATTCAATCATATAAGATAACGAGTAGCCAGGGATCAAACTTTGAAGCATTATGTTAGGACGGAACGGAATTTTACAAAAAATGTCCATTAAGCAGAACTTTGAAAGAGAAAGCACGTATCCTCTCCTAAATACTGAAAAAGGACAAGGGTTCTCAATTAACCAGAACCCAAACACTGAAGGTGCACATATCAAGACCTGAAACCTCTTTGCTTTGTGTTAACTTCACAACTGACCACCTCCTGAGACACCTGTGATTCTTAGATTTTGCATAATCCAAATGAAAAAGCAGAGAAGCTTTATCATCATGCTATCAGCCATATTTTCTTTCGAGTGTTAAACACCTCTCATGTTTGTAAGGATTGTTCCTATTCATGTTATTTTCCTTCTCTTCTACAACTTGAATTTTGCCTGGAATTAGAAGAATAGGACAGTGCTGAGGGATTAAAGCAGAGGCTTTCCTCCCAAGTCTGCTAGGCTTCCTAACAAGAGCGGGAAAGGTAGGACATCTTATGAAGTGGTTTTCTCCCTTGAGAAAACAAGGTCCAAGAGCTTTGGATGGCTCTGAATTCAACCAGATGAAAAGTCTACGTTTTGGTACTTACCTGAAGAAAGAATAAGTTATGTGTCTACAAACCTCTACTACTGGAAACAAACCTACGCATTATGCACCAGCCAGGGCGAACGCCACCACTCTGGAAAAGAATTCTTGCCTTACAATCAATTTTGAAGTACCCTTGGCTGCTAAACACTCCTGAAAAATCTCTGGCCCAAGCAACAGATCAGAGCAGATATTGCAAATATAACAGACAACCACCAAAGAGAACCCTACCAGCAGTCTGCTGTTTATTAAAATTCTGACATTCTGAGAGATCTTCTTGCCAAGGGCCCTCTTACAATGACATCTGTACACTTGTCATTACAGCGCAGTTCACATTACTTACATAAACATGCCACAGGGAAACCGTGACTGATATAATTTTTATAAGATTGAAAGGTAGCCATTGTGATCATTAAAACAAACCTGAGAGAGCTTTCCTGATGATGGAATAGATTCAGTTCCTTCTTCCTTCTTTGTGGGTCATTAGTTAAAAACGGGAAGGTGGGGGAGGAGGGAGCGGAGGCCATATACTGCAGGTGTTTTATCCTTTGTAAGGAGACTGCACTGAGACAAATGATTCTAGCTGGCATTTTGTACACACCGGAGATTGCTTATCGATCCAGATCAGAATATTCAGGCTGGCCCCGGGGAAAAGGCAGAGTATTTTCTGAGGGAGTTAATAACCTGGCAGCTGAGCTGTCTTGTCCAATTCACTGAACCTAGGGCTCTAATCAGGCCAGAGTTTCTTATTTTGAGAAATCTTGCCATATGTGTCTGCTAGCTGCCTTCCACTCTATTGGACCAGTGACAGTGATTGAAATGACAGCCTATAGATAGAGCCTAATCAAATTGTTTATTATCAGCCTAAATCAATATGTATAGATTGTTGCAACATCACTGTCATGCCATGGAAAAGTCATACTAATACTACATGCTCCAGGTGTAATTCTAAAATGTATTTTTCCATCCTAAATTACATCTGAATTTAACAGAGTAAAAGAAATCATAATGGTGCATGAGAGTGAAAAATATACGTTTACTCATTTCAATAAAATAATAATAAGGATTAATGTAAATGTAATGTAAATGAAGTCTAATGATTTGAAAGGGTGGCCAGTAGGGCAAGTAACGCATTCTGAGTTTAGAAAAGAGAGACTGATTGCAAGCATCTAAAATTTAACTCAAGAGTTGGTTTCTTAAGAATATCCATATCTTCTGAAGATTCTTGGATACTCTTTCTGCACAGAAAAGGTACTAATGCATTATACAAAGAAAAGCAAAAAACATTTAATAATATTCAGTGACTCAAATTCCACAGGCTTAGTTAAGTTCCCAAGCAGAACCATTCAAACACTGAAAAATGAGGTGAAGAAAGGGTATTCCTGAGGGCATGGAGGTCTCCCGGATTTGGGAGAGGACAAACAATCTTCTCGGTACTGTGAAGCTCACCTGAGCAGTACACATCTAAAATTCTTCCCTAGTGTAATTGACCTGAATGGTTAATCACTGGAGTGCTTGTGGCCCACCAAGAGTCAACTGTGTAGTCTGTAACTGCTGAAATAGGTCAACTGGCAGAATTATGCACCACCCAACATGTCCTGTGGAATAATTAATCACCTTCTTCTTCAAAAAAGAAATTTCAAAACTATTTTAAAGTACTCTGGCAAGGTAAAGGGGACGTAACCTTAGAGTAAATTATACTTTCTGCACTGAAGAATGGTGTAAAGTAACCTTCAGGTTAATTAATCTCTGCAATGCAATACACTTGTGCTTGAATACCACTTATGTTGTGTGGTTATTGTGTCAAGTCAAACATAAAACAAATTTTAGCATTACAGCATATGTGTTAATAAAAATAATATTGCCTTGTAGGTTCTACTGATTTAAAGAGGTATGTTTTCCATTGGATAAAATGTACTTTTCTTACTGCATGCATTCAAAGCTCTCCAAACAGCAATTATCTTTGGCTGACTGATTCTAGGAATTTTCCTATTACATTCAAAATAAGAATTTCCTCACTGCCATTTTAAGAAATGAAGTTACTTATTCAGCATAAAAAAATTATCTCTGAGTATATACTTAAGTCCCTCCAGAGTCAGGAAAGAGGTTAAACAGATGTATGGTTAAGTTCTAAATTACCTCAGCGGTACTTTTCTTTGTCTTAAGTTTTGAACATACCTGTGGCACACTCATGGCTAAGCATACAACGTGAATACAGGTGGCTGAGTTTGGCCTAAACCTGGCACAAACCCAAATTTTAACATTACTTTTAAAGTGTTTTGACTAAAATCCAGCAAAGCACTTAAGTTTACACACAGTGCTGATTTAACTATCTGAGTTTATAGTTACACTGGTGCGATTTCCTAGCATGGATACAGCTCTGCTAGTATTTACCTTGGCATAACATAGCAAGACGCTTTTACAGAAATGAATGCCACTGAAAGTCATGGGAGGATAGGGCAAACCTGTGAGAGACAATACCAAAATTCAATATGGGCATAAGAAATGGAAAACATCTACTAAATTAAAATATTCTGTCAGCTTTCTTCATAGGCATAATGAAGTATTCAGGAATTTTAAAGTCACGTATTCTCTCCCTCAAGAGCCTGCCCTGTCCTGCTAAAGGCGGAGCACCTGCCCAGTGATGAATTCCATTTAGGCAACAAGAACAGCATCACTAGGTGCTCTGCCCCTTTTGACATGGAAGTTAGAAATTAACAAATGCCAGTGAAGGAAGCCAGAAAAATTTCATGACTTTCAGCACAGCGGTTCAGCCATTGTAACTGAAGACTATTTTTGAAAATTGCATTTTTCTCCTTCAACAAAAATCTTCTGATAACACTGGAAGAACATTATTCCTTTCTTTCCCCTCCCACATCAGCAATGGACAGGCAGAATCTTGCCAGGCACAGTTTCCCCAGGAAGTGACTCACCAACCGTGTGGCCTTTGCTGGGTCCATGACTTGAGACTGCAGAGTCTGCTACGGAGCAGCAACACTGAGCCATCAGGGCTCCACATGGAATTAGACATTTAAATAAGGAGAATGTTAAACCACCTGCAAAATCAGAATTTGGGGGGTATATTTGAACTGGGATTTTCCTATGAAAGACATATTACATTTCTCACTGGTACTCACTTCAAGTTAAAGATGATTTTGACCTTAATTTACCTTAGTTTTGTGCTTGAGACATATCCCTGTTTCTAACACCATGGAAAAAAATTCACTGCTGATCATGAAATACACCACCACTTGACCACAAAACTTCCAATCAATTCCAATAATATTTGGAAAGCACATCTGACCCATATTTCTCAAATATTTGTACTGTGATACTGTTATTACTTTATGTGCCTGTTGAAACAGTCATCTTAGCTTTTGCACCTTGAAATAATTTCTTATCTACGTAATATTTGAAACTCCTTGCCAATCCTTTAAAACTTTCAACAGAGCAAGGGTGGCATTTCTCAGCATGTTTTTGCCAATTTGTCCATTTCACATGTGAATTTGCTTCACAAATAATGGCTCCTTCTAGAAAGTGTGGATGAAATGCCTAGATTACATCTTGTACACTCTACAACCCGTTGAGCTGGATATGCTCTAATTGTTGGGTTAAAACATGGAAACCTATTTTAGGTTCTGCATGGCATGCAGTGAAATCCCTGTTACAGTCTTCTCACTCCACAGAGAATACAATCTTTTTGTACTTTTTTTTTTGTTTTGTTTTTTGTTAAATCTTAATACAGCCAAGTGACTCAATAGAAGAGAATGCATTTTTCCCTTTCTTTTTCAAAGGATCTTCAAGGGAAGAGTTTGACCACAGGCTGGGTGATAAAAAAGGAAAAAGAATAATGACCTTATTATATATTATTTACAATGCAAAACAGAGGTCAATAGCATTGCTGCTATCCAGTTTTCCAATGTTTGTGTCTCAGTTATGGATATCATGCTCTAATGGGAAATACACCTAATAGTGTAGTACTATCTTGGGAAAGGACTGTGTCTAAGACCTTTCTATAAAACTAGTAAAATTCTTATTTATACCACACTTAGTGCTTCAGTTCTTCCACTTCTCTAGGTCCATTCATTTTCTTTTTGGTTATTTCTGTTACGGGCTAATTGACTTTGTCTCTGCACTAAACAGGATATAAAACTAAGCACTGCTGTACAAGTTCTACAGGTTTATTTGTTGCTTTTTTCCACCTTGCTTTGTACTAACAGCAAATACATCAAAAGATGATGCACAGCACACCAAACTTTCATCCCATTCAAAGAACATAATGCTTCCAAATTAAATTCTTCAAGATACACAAAATGACAGCATTAGAGTCACAAGGGCAAACCTCATCGTCCCCTTCCTCATAAGCCTTCCAACTGTCAGACTCTTGTTGTCTTTCATTAAACGCATCACTATTTATCAGCATATGGACACACTCAGTGACAGAACATTAACCCCCAGATACTTGTTTTCCAGCTGTGCTTGAAAGTAAAAAATATAAATGTTCTATTTATTATTTTAAGTGATTTCTACTGTGCCTTAAGTGATATAATTTTCTACACACAATAATATTTCCATAATTAAGAGTCAAAGCTTATCCCCTAGCAATCCACTCAGTTTTCACAGATACCATAAAGAATTCAACAAATTCCCTTTTTGCCAGGTGAACTGTACAGCCAGTGACTCTAAGATTAAGTAGATTTCTTCACTACCACCAAACAACCCCCGATGCTGAACTACTGGGGATTTTTTTCCAGTTTCATTGTGCAAATGCTAACTAAATCCAGTAATGTCACAACAAAGCCTTACACGTGCTTCAGCTCAGAAACTTTGCAACCTAATCATCAGAACTAAAACATTACTATTCCAATAAGAAGGGAAATATAATATAGCCCCATGGCCCGGAAAACCTCTATGTATAGCACTGTTTCAGTTCCGATGCACAAATAATTGATGCAGTGTACAAATCAGGCCTGCAAACAGGTTTGCCTTTCAAACTCTGCTTCAAACCTCATTATGTTTAGTAGTTTTGTACCAAAATGCCAAGATCCCTCAACAAAAACTCTTGCCAGATTTACATACTTAAAAAAAACCCCAAAAACGGCAGTACGGAAACAGAGAAATGGGGAAGAATCTAATATTAGAAAGTTCTAAATTCAAACTGCATTTCAGCAGCATAAAGAGGGATTAATCAAGAACTGTGACGGTGAACTTCTAGAAGGATTTTAACAGGCGGTAGTCATTCCAACAGTGCTGTGTCATGCTGCTGGGCTTAATTGCAGCACCTTGTCTCCATCAACCGGAAAAACAATTGCTGTGCCCTTTGCAGACAGTGCTGGCGACCACTCTTCTGTACACCCTGCATTCCCACTCTGTGTGGAGACACGTGCAGCAGAAATGACATGTGAGCCCCTTGACAGTCCAGACACTTCTGCTCAGCTAATCCTATCTTGCTGTAAGATAAGATACAGTGATAGTGCCCATGCTGATCTAACAGGGTAAGACAGTTTTGTATAAGTGCAAATTAGTCCTACATTAGCATCAATATGTATTTATTTTGCACCAGAAGGAGGTGCATACATAATTTAAAATTAAAAAAGAGAAAGACTTATGAAACACTTTGTGAAGCATACCTTGACAAAGCTTACCCTCACCAAGGAGAAATCCAGACATTTTGTCTGCACAGAAAATCGTCTAAATTGTCTGGAAAAACTCATTGACCCAGTCAGATTGTGTGAAGCTTACGATCAAACACAGCCCCAGGCTCTCTTGCTTTATGCACTTGTGCATCTTGCTCAGAACACACAGTCCCAATGAAAAAACCCACTATTTTACTGTGATAAACACTACAATAGAATAGTGTTTGCACAGGCATATAAGAGTTGGTCTTCTTTAGGTGGCTTGGAAACACTACACTCAAGGTTTGTTAGGTTTAAATTTATAGACACCACATGAAAGAATTTTAAGGTTTCATTATTCAATTATTTTAAGTAGAACAATGAGTATATCACTGTTAGAACAATACAAATTAATCAAACAAGAAAAAGTAATTAAAGTTGAGCAGTGAGACCAATGAATTCACAGGTAAAGAAAACTTCTGCAATGCATATTCAAGAGCCTGAGTAATTAGGTGTAGCTGTAGAAAGATTGTTGATGTGACCTTTGTTGTATATCTCTGAAATCTATTTCACTGAGAAATCCAGTGCATGGCTTTTGTGGCTGACTTTGGACACCACCAAAATACTACAAAGTTAGGGGGGAAAGATCGTCCTGTGATTTAGAGCATGGAACAGGAGATAGGAAGCCTCTTGAATCTTATGACTTCCTATGCAGCTCTAGGCAAATTACTTCACAGTAGTATAACTTTCAAGGTGGAGAGATGAAACTTAACAAAATTAATCTGATGAAAATGTACTCCTTGAGTCATGATAGCTTGGTATTTTTGAAATCCAGGTTCTTGTTTCTGTTTGGCAGCACGTAATTTCCATATTACTCTAGTAATTAGGGTTATTACTCCTGTGAATAAGACGGACTGAGCCTACAGCAGTTCTCAGATCAGTAGTTTATAACTCCAGTATGTATTTGCAACTCTCTGGCAGGACCTAAGTGCCACATTAAATACATATTTTAAATAAAATTCAGTTTCAACTGCTTATACAAAAGTAGCACTGCAATTAGGAATGACCTTCACTTACTGCATTCTGACCAAGTCTGAGTGTAGCTCAGTCCTTTGGAACAGCCACACTCGGTGACAGAGAGCAGATGAGCAGCGGATCGTTGTGGTAACATGCAAGTGAGAGAATATGGTGAAGAATTGATACAGCTTCATTTTGCAAATTCTTTAAGATTTTTATGTTTTCTTAAGGCGTTGAAGACATATCTATAGAGGTTGCTATGTACAGTAGTTGAACCTCATTGAATAATTTCTGTTGGAACAATTTGGAATAGAGGCGGGCAATGATGATGTCAACAGTATGAGACTTGCTCTAACATCGAGTGTATGAGGAAGTCTGTGGAATATTCTTATCCTATGAATCCAAATAACATAAAAAAAACAAGGAAAAGCCCCCTTGTCTGCCTTAACAATAGAGGAGTAATAAATTCTCAGTCTGGCATAACAACACAATGGAGGAAAAGAGTAGAGAACATCAGCTTGAATCAAAACACTGACGAGGCGACCTATTTAAGGTGAATATAATTCTTTATGTCTCTGTAAATATTTAGTCCTTCTCCTCCCTCATGATTTTCCTGCAAAGACTGCAAATTTTTTCAGATAGAGATGCAGTCATGTCTGCTCTCATTCTGACCTGAACCTTAAAACTTCAAGCTTTAAAAAAATTTGCTGAATAAAGCATAGTGATCAAAGCTGCTTATTCTAAAGCACTCATTCTATCAGGGTTTTATAATGAAAAGTTATATAAGATCCTTACCTGAATGTGGATTTGACTGGAACTTTTTCTCGGTCCCTCTAAGGTGTCATCATGTGGATGGGAGATCAGCTGTACATTTCTCCTCTTGTTTCTCTGCAACTGCCAGTGAGCCTGTGAAACAGGGGCCATGCCACGTAATTAGAAAACTATATAGTGCCAATTGTCTATTACCCTATGCCTTTTCTAAAAGGAACAAAGCATACGCCTCACTGGCAGTACTTCAGGCAGCTCACACAAGAAGCTCTCAAGAGTTTTCAGCAGTCTTCAACTTAAATAACAAACACTAGATAGTTTATAATATGGTAGCTAGAGCTAAGCCCTTTAAGGAGTGCGTAACCTTTGGGTACTTAGCATACAGCACTAACAGTGAAAATCACAGCAGAGCAGCTTTTTGTTAGGTTGAAGACTTTTCTCTTGAGGCTGAAGCCCAGCCAGGTTCCAATCCCATAAACTGGAGCTTCAATCTTCATATAAAGTTGTATTTCTGTAACAAGCTTACTAACGAGGAGACTTTTGCCTCCAGACTCTCATTGTTAGATTACACTTCACATTAGAACTTCTCAGAGAAGACTTTCTATACCATAAAGTAACAGATCTGAAAGACTGGAAGAAAAATTTTGTAAAACCTAAAGGTTTCTGAAACTTTATCTTGCTGGATGCTTGCTAACTAAATAGGGAGGGCTATTATGGAGTACACGACCCATGTCACAATGAGAAACTTAATTTCACTCCATTCTTAGAAATGCATAATTACCATGAAGGAGAATAACATCAGAAGTCACTGTTAACTGTATGATTAGAAAAACCGACCCAAGAGATGAAAAACAAAAGGGAAAAAAAAAGAAATCCTTCCATCTGGCATTAAAATATTCAAGGAAAACAATAATGCACATTCTTAACCAAACTTTAATGCAGATGTACTTTGTAGCATTCCATACAGCTACACACACTTTCACATCATGTTTCTTAGAAACAAACCAGCGAAAAATAAAAAGTGCATCTGCCAAAGGAACATTATTTATCTTCAAACTGTAATGGAGAAATTGGTCAAGGGCAATTCATGCATGTGAAAATATGATTTCTAACACTGCCAAGGTCGATAAGACCTTAGGGAGTAAATGCTAACCAGACAAATCAAAGATGCCCAGAGGCGGTTCTGAAGATGTGTAGCAAGGCTTTAACAGTTTTAAAGAGCCTGTTAATAGTCCAAATGAATAAGCAGTGATACAAGAAGAGCAAATATAACTTGCTTATCAAAGGAACAAACCACAGGTAGACGCCCTTCTCTCCACGGATTGGATTGTCCAAGCCCAAGATCTATGCTTCTCTCCTACCCTTCTTTTCTGTCCCACAAGTTCTGACCCACTTCAATCAGAGAAAGCAGTGACACTTAATCAGCCTGTTTAAGGAGAGTTCAGACAGTTTACAAGGTTTTTGTTAGATTGCCTGAGCCTACCCTGCCATCTGTCCCATGATAAGGTTCCACTCCATGCTTATGGTAGGAGTATATTCACAGAAGTATGTAGCTGATTCTTTCTCCAACCTGAAAAATAAATAATGACACCATCAAGTCTAAATGAATCCAAACTGTTGAATTAGTTTGGCTTTGAAATTTTAACAAAAAGACAACTTCAGTGACTAAAATACTTTTACAGGGAGAATTTCACCTTTCCTCAAGATGTCTAAATAGAAATTTTATCTGAAAATGCATACTGGATACTGATTTATTTATTTATTTATTCGTGAATAATTTATTTATTATTAATTTTCCCACAGTAGATAAACAAAAAGCAAAGGGCATCTTTTTTCCCTCCCCCCTCAATAATTGCAAACTGAAAATTTTTCATTTTAGGCCCATACTCTGAACTGAAACCCTGAGAGTACTTTTGACTAGCCAGCTCCAGAAATGTCTCTGGTTGCCACTGCTGTAATAACTAAACGTCTCTTAAGTTTCAGGTTGTCTTTTCAAAACGTTGGGTAAGTTAGAACATACATATTTCCCACACAGCTGGGATACACATCTACTCAAAGATATCTGGAATCAAACTGATTTTTAAAGCAGTCATTAAAAATAGCATGAATTACTAACAGGATAATTTTGTTTCCGAGTCAGACCCTCCAAAACCTAAACAAAGATGAATTCAGAATAGAGCTGACAATTAGAACTCACTTTGCATTTATTCATTTCTATTAATAATAGGTTTTTGAATGTTCCTGTATTGTGCTATTATCTCATATTTTATAAAATACAATCCATAACATCCTGATTTTAATGCTGAAAATATTTGAAACCTTTTTTTTTCATGTTGCTTCTGTGAGGGTAAACTGTTAAGTTGCCACAACTCTCCAACTATTAAAAATTCCCATGGCTGTTCCAGTCTACTCCTCTTTGTGGTTATTGCTTTGTAATAGCTCTGCCATCTTAACATCGAAAAAAAAAAGAAAAGAAAAGGTTGACTAGATATGTACACTCCTCTGAGTTAGGGATAGGGTAATTAATCCAGCGTATTCAGAACCTCAGCATGAGCAAGCAGCAAAACTCACAATAGTGAGAAAACAAAGCTGCTGTGGAGAGCAAAGGAAAGTAGATACTTAGGGATCAGTTGAATACAGGAAGATGACTGTAACCCAAAGTCATGCAGCCAATTTAAATCCGATGGAAAAGGGTACAGGATTAAAAGAAGGATGGCACAGAGAGGAGCCATCAGCCAAACATGCAAAAATGCTGTGTCCAACTTCACACAGTTATGACTCCAGGTAGAAATTGGGTAGAAAAAAAAAAGTCTCATTGTTAATCTTGATGCCAGAGACATTTGTGTTACCTGCATGAATCCTTCCTGTCTTCTTGGCCTTTTAATCCTTCTTTGTTCAATCTTTCTCTGTTTTCATTTATTTCCTCTATTCCTTGGACTCAGGGCCACTCTGGAGTCAGAAATCAGGTAATTTGATCCAAATTTCCAAAAGGGTGAAAGAGTATTTGATCACACATACGCATAATTTAATCAGCAAGAGTAGTAGTCATCAAAAACTAAGTGCCATAGCTCCCTACTTTTTACCTACATAGATGCGCGCTGACTCCTACTCCAATAAGACAATACATTGAACTTAACAAAGAAGAGGTTTTCCTAGTCCTCTTGCTCTGGAGAGGGTAAGAGTGCTGTGGAAACTGCATAGAAAATACAGTTGGAAAATAGAGGAAGACACAATTACACTTATTAGAGTCAGTGTTTATCCTGACAAACAGCCCACTGAAGAACACACGGAAAGCCCAGACTCACACTTGTCCAATGCTTCTTGAGAGTCTTAAGACTAGACCTGTACACGGCTGATTTCTCACCTAAAATTTCTCCCTCCCTCCTTTTCTCACTGCAGAGAAGGAAGAGAAGCTAAAACAGGGGTCCTCTTCCTTAAGATGAGTTGGTCAAAGATTAAACATTATTTGCATGAAGTTTCCAGTGAAATTTGCAGAGGACAAAGAGCTGCACGGACCAAGACAAACCAGAAGCTCTACAAGTGGAGCACAACTGTGCTTGGTGGCTGAGTTTGGGAATCAGTCGAAGCCAGACTGCAGAGCCAACAACAGCTGTTTCTAAATTTTTATTTTTTTTCCCCTCTTTTTTTGAATCTCAGCACAGCATGTAAGTAATTTGCTATGGACTTGAACTGGAGAAGCCAAGTATATAGTATCATGAAACTGAAAACCAAAAAATACAGTATTTCAGGTTAGGAGACCTGTAGCTGGTAAGCTGAAACCACTATTTCTGTTTGCATTCCATTTTCTAGCTTCCTCACGGCACTCTTGATCCTGATATATTTAAATTAAACGTACAGGTATTGCTTCACACACACTTCTTGGGCTATTCTTAATGCATGCAAACATATTTGCAGTGTTTTAGAACTACCACCAGACTTTACTACCAGCAAAACTGGATTTTGTTCATTTGAATGCAATGAAGAGTTCTGCCCATAGACCCATCTGGAGTTTGCTGAAACATTTTGCCTCAGAATCCCAACATATTCTCATAAAACTGATCAGCTGCTCTAAGACAAAAATGCTGCTGCTCCCTGCCTGAACACACTATCTTGAAAGAGAGAAAGAGTGAAGTTTTACAGAATATAGATAATGTAAAAGTAATACAGAACAGTATTATACTTACTTGAGCCCCTCTGTAGTGTTGGGGTTGACTCTCATGGTTTCCCTCAATCTCCTTCCTCAACTAATCTCTCACATCCACAGTTTTGGTAGGCTCTCCCATGGGCCATGTAAGGAACACACTGCCCTCCATGTACAGGTTAGAGATCTATATGGGGCATTTTCGTTGGAGACATTTTTAATCCTGCATTAATTTCTTAGCATTGATGCGCTACCCCACCTTCCAAATGTCTGGAAAAATCTACATCATCATCTTGGATGTGGCAACAGTTGAGTGTTAAATGAAGTGGTCCAGAATACAGATTTGATTGCCCCAAGAGTCAGGAGGAAAACCAGGCATTTTCAAAGAATATTTATTGCTATGGTAACCAATCTGAAGTGTTCCAGAGTTACTTTAGGACAAATTCAGGACTAACACTAGGAGAACCAGAAGAAAAATGTAATAAACTTTCCTTTGTTTTCTTATTTAAGATCAAAGTATTATAAAATATTTTATATGAATAGTTAGGAGTAATAAAACCAAGCAGGTATGACCAATTAAAAATTATTTTAAGAGATAACAGGCAGATCAATTAAGATGATGTCTCAAACTATCTATGGTAATCTATATAAGATGAGGATCTGTGCCTAAACATTAAACCAGCAGCCTTGACTGTTTTTTTCCCCCCAATTCTAGATTTTAAAGATACTTCGCAGTTCAACGGTACAAGGTAAGAGAAACTCTACTGCAGGCTGCTTCCGGGTGATAACACAGCTGCCATCTGCACCAAAACCACTACACAGTTGTTTGGGTTTTCTTAAAGATGGAGTGAAGAATAATTACTTAAGTATATGCACAAAGGCAATTTTTGGTAAGTAAAATACAATTATACTAAGCAGAATTTCTTTTGGACATGATTAGTAACAAAATTCCCTTGTCCTCTGAAAATGTACCAGGAAATTTTAATTGACTGGAAGTATCCAATACTGCCATTTAACACATCATCTGAAAGACAAATTTATTTGGCCCACACTTAACTACTATGTAACCTGCATTATGGTTTATAAGATGGAACGATTTTGTTTTACATGACAGTTATTGGGCCTACTTCTACTCATGGTTATGCCAGTGAAAAATTTGGAACAAGTCCATTAAAGTCAATGGCTCTATAAAATCAGGGTAAAATTAGACTCAGGCCCGGTCTGCAATTTAATAATTGGTATTACAAACTAGGCCAGTCTGCTGCTTTTCCAGTCGGTAGCAAGCGGAACTGAGCACCAGATATCACATACTTAGAAGACAAAAGATGCCTACATTAAGCCTTGGTCTTTCCACAGAGATTCAGGCCCATATACCTTGGCTGACACGACACACAATGTGCTGGGACCAACTGCACCCCAGCATATTCTCTAGCAATTTGGGAAGAGCCCATTGTCAAAATGCAGGAGAAAAGTGAGGAATTCAGCAGGGCTTTTTTTTATTAGAATAACATTTACCCGGAAATCACTTAAGAATTACAGACTCTTTTTATTAACTTCAAAAGTTTTGAGATACCTTCTCTTGTATGTTTTCAGCTTATCTTTTCTTGTGACTTCCAGGTTGTCCACGGCTTTAGATCAGACAGGACTTTATCACCTGTTTCCTGACAGGGTTATCGTGCTATACAGAACAGCTTTTCTTCTAGTAAGGACTTCTTTTTTATTGTTTCTTCAAATTCAGAAGCTCCAGACGTTCCTGTGGACAGCAGGATAGATTCAGGCTTCATGAAGCGGGTCTGGCTTCTGGGGTGTTTTCAAAGTGGGTGTCCAAACTTGCAGTATTTACTTCTCTCCTGTAAAACATCCTTTGTGGGGTTTCCTGAAATGAAGAATCACAGCTTACACATCAAGAAAAAAAAAAAAAGGGCAGGTGATTAACATGTGCTGCATTATAAAATGACAAGCATTATCCGCCACCCACAACCAGTTTTCATGACCTCCAAGTACCAAACAGTAAACACAGTGAGTGCTCAATTGCGCTACCTCATGGAAGCTTTCTTTTTATACCAATCACTACAGTAAGTATTTCTGTAATTTATTTATTGCAATACTCGAGTCAGAAACCCAAATATATGAGAGGACTATAAAAATGCTAGTAAGTGAGGTTTAAATTCAGCATCTGGTGAAGGTATGCTCTACGAGTGTAAGCTAACAGGTGGGTGGGAGGGAGTTATTTTCTTTCCGACTGTTGTTCTAAAAATAGCAATTTTAATATATACACAAGTTGGAAGCATTTGAACAGAACTAGATAGACTGTGTTACTCATAATTTGTTCTGCACAAATTGAGCCAAGCATTTCCCATCCCTGGAAGTGTTTAAGGCCAGGCTGGATGGGGCTTTGAGCAACCTGCTCTAGGGAGAGGTGTTCCTGCATATGGCAGGGGGGTTGGAACTTGACGATCTTTAAGGTCCCTTCCAACTCTAACCATTCTGTGATTCTATGACTGGGTCACTGCACAAGCCACTGTATATAAGTGCAGCTCTGGGCCAGAGACAGGGGAAGAAGGATGGTAGAAAGGAACTAAGATGCCGCATCAAGATACAAACACAGGAATTCGTTCCCTTGCTTAAGAAATGAGCTAAAGTGTTGGTACTTTCTTGGGAAATTTACACTCTGAAGTGAACAAATACAATCCAACGACTCTTGTTCTCTGCCTTCTATTGCTGGTGTTGCATTACCAAATACGTCTCATTGCTGGAGTTTTTAGATTGTAAACTGTTGCTAACCAACAGCTTTACAGGGATCACAAATATATGAAGAACAGCGTTCCCTCCCCACGTCTACTGACAACTGGCTGACTTGGAACAGTCTGTTTCTGTCTATTACACCACAAATATAGGTTGCTAGCTTTCAAATGATCCCATTTATGTTAGAACTGGTAAAGTGATATTCTATTATTTCATTGAAAATAAAATGTATTGAGACATTTCACATTGTTTTCCATTTTCCTTCTGTTTCAATACTCTTAACTTTGATTTGTGTCATCTAAAAACTAAAAGTTATCCAAAGTAATTGCTGCACATTACATCCATTACGTTAAAGATGGTACGTGTTTATAAAATGAGATTGTTTTACGAATAAAATACATTGAGAAAATATAGCTGTCTCAACAGCAGTTTTGTCAGTTAAAAATACAGTGATATAGCTTGAATTTCCACACTTCAATGCATCTCATGAGGGAGTGAAATGCTTATTAGATGGTAGCATGCATTATTCTCCAAATCTTCTTTTATATGCCTATTTTAAGTATTTGATTATTGCCTGGCTAATAATAGGTGCTTCTTCAGTCAAAGAACAGACTGGAGAAGATAGTGTAAATTGCAGCATGTAATTGTTCACTGACTGCCACTGGAAATGTTTACCTACTACTGTATGACAATCTTCCTCTAGTGTCTGCAGCCACTGTTTCATGGAACAGCAATTAAAGCTGTTGGAACCAGGACAAACCCACCCAGAGAGCAATCCCATCCCATTAATTTTTAAGTGCACAGAATACTCCAGAGGGCAGGCAAGCCCACCTGGGGCCAGCGAAAAGCAAGCACATCAGCCCTTGATTTATTGGAGGCAGGAGATGGGTGGTGAAAAGGCTGTGAACCTCAGCTCCATAGCACCGCCTAGCACAGCTCATTCCCTGGCTTTCCCTCTCCTCCTTCACCTTGGCCACCACAGTAGCCACAGACAGGCATGTTTTGGCTGCATCCTATATTGAACGTGCAGAGAACCACATCTGACCTGAATTCAGAGGCACCATGGAGGCCATTAGCCAAAAACTTCTTCTGAGGCTGTTATGGAGGAGAATCTTGAGAGCACAGCAGTAAAGGGCTTCTAAAACCAATGGACCAGCATGTTGCAGACACAGAAAGACTGAAAAACACCAAAAGCTGCCCAGAAAACAGCAGGATATGAAGGAGCTGAAGCAAGAAGTTACTCCTGGAGTCTGACAATTTGATCTTTCAGTGTATTCAGAGATAATCTTCCAGGAAAAGATAAATGGACAACGCACTTTTGAATTGAAAAAATACATGGCTCACTCACTAGCCTCTGAAGATTTTAAAGAAGTGATTGGAGATGGAGCTATGTCACATAAACAGGAAGTATTTCAACTACTCTGCTTCCTCTGGAGCATCAACAAATACCTCAGAGCTAGACTGGATGCACCACAAGCTGGTCTCAACGGCAAAAACAACACACAGTGTTTTGGGGCAGAAGACCACATGTATCTTTTGTGAGTGCCAACTCACAGGCTTGCCACGCTTGTTCAAGAGGTTATGAATTTTCTGAACAACTACAGGTGCTCAAACCATCCTGGCCCATTGCTTCCTACCCCCAATCAAAACGCTCACAAATTACCCTGGGTAATTTTGCAATAAACCAATTGTGTTATCCAACCCTTTCACCTTAGCGAATCCTTTTTATCCAGCAACAATGTAAGAGGAAAGGTGCCAACAGATCCAAATGGGCTCTGGAATGATTTATTCATCCTAGGCTTCTAAGCCCCTTTTCCTCAGTATTAATACTAAGATTAATGTGCCCCATCAGTGTGCTGCCAACAGGAACTTTAATAAAAGCAAGAACAACTAGTTGGCTCAGCTTTCTCTTGACTTAAGGTTAGGACATCATAAAAACAGTAGCCTACAAAGGCTTTCCCTTTAATTTACTTACTACTTTACAAAATGAAAGTAATTTCATTTAATTTAAGGAAAACACACAGATTACAGGAACGTAAGTACACCACTGCCTAAAGTCATTCAACAGCCAATTTTTTAAAGGGGTAACTATAATATATTTGTATATTTTTAAATGGTGCATATGCATCTTAACCTAGCATAAGCTGGGTTTTTCAAAATAACCAAAACGCTACATATTCTACACTCGGGAATTCATAATGACAATAAGTGAAATCCAAAGAATTTCTTAGATGTGAAGGAATACTTGTTTACACAAGTATCATCAAACCTTGGTCTCTTCGAAGTCTGTTCATCCACATCTATTACTGTGCACAACATAAGTGTGCCCAGGGAAGGGGTTGAGGTACCATGCTTGGAGGCACGCAAAAGACAGACAGACACCGTGCTCAGTGACACGGTTTGGGGATGGTTTTCATCAGTTAGGTTGATGATTGAACTAAATGATCTCAAAGGTCCCTTCCAAGCCAGACAATTCTATGATTCTAGTGTACCACATTGACAGTCTTGGCTGTGTGGACACTTGCCCTTTATTTCACATATTTCATTAACATCTAGAACTGAACCACAACCAGTTGGGCTAGATTTCACCCAGGATGACCTTGTGCTCAAGAACGTCTCTTCACCAGCCCTTCAGCTACACAGTTCCTACATCCTAGACCCTCGAGTCTGCAATTACAAAATCCAAACCCATCTGTCCAGCGTCTGTCCAGAAGAGCTTGAAGAACGCCCCTAATGAATGCTATTTGAAAATATAAGTGAAAGAACAACCAAAAACTCTGTGCCCAGAGTTTCTGAGACAGTGACATTCCAACCAACTGCAGTGTGACAAAATCACCAAAAGGGACTCTAAAGGGCACTGCAGAATGTATACCATGTATTTGCAGGCATAAAGTATATCTATTTGGCATGGAACTGCAAAGCTACCTAAGCCAATTAAAAGTTAAGTTTCCAAATTCATTCCTGATCCCATTGCTTCACTACAAAATGTCTCCATTTCTACCCAAGAAATGTTTTAACTTTTTTTTCTTACGGTTACCAATCTTCCCGCCTTCTTTTGTGGAAAAAGTATGTATGCTCCTATACTTCTTTCCTTTCTTTCCATCCCCTGTACCAATTGTTCACCTAGATCAGGCACGGAAAATGCAGAATTGCTGGGTGGTGGTGATGGGTGAGTGGAGTAGAAACTCCATTTCTCCCTAAAAGGCAGAGGTCGCTCAACTGAAAGAACAGAAAGGCCTTTTATTCCTATAAAGAAAAGAAGAGGAACAAGCTCTTCATAGTGAAGATGAAAAATATTGCATTTGAATCCTGGGAAGAACTACTTCTTCCTACACTGGAGAATAGTCTATTCACTGCACAATTTGAATAGCCTTTAGCTTTTCAAATATCTGCAATTGGCAAAAAGGATTATATGC
Organism: Thinocorus orbignyianus; assembly: GCA_013400375.1. Lineage (NCBI taxonomy): Eukaryota > Metazoa > Chordata > Aves > Ciconiiformes > Thinocoridae > Thinocorus > Thinocorus orbignyianus. The sequence continues at coordinate 1,727,372 of VXBW01006069.1, read as the reverse complement.
ATCTGTTTACATTTTTTTTATTTTTAGAAATTATTTTATGATCACAGCATGTATATCATACTAAGACATTACATTTTATTCCATCCAAGTGAGGATGTTAAAATTTCTTAATCATCTCAGGTACTTAGATTTGAAAGTTCACCTACTTGGCTGTTATTGCAATGGTAATATATATAGCGTATCGCTTTGATTTGTTGCCTCAGATTTTTAATGATTACTTGCATCCTCCTACAAACACAGGACTTGAAACTAGCAAGAAAAATACCCCTTGGGAATGTAACTTATACCTAAAGGTCTAAATGGATATATAAAACTGACAAATAGTTAACCAAATGCAGAGTAATATATTATTCACTGAAGCACGTTTTTTTTGTCTTCTGAAATGTTTTACAATCATTTTGAAAATTTTCAGACATTTTCTAAAAATACATCCAATGTAATTCCTGAATTGCCAATGAGTTGTAATTACAAAAGGCAAAGAAATAATTCTGTACAATGTTGGTTGGTGATATAAATGAAGTGTTATATTTCTAGTGCTTTATTAGACACATTATGTAAATCAGTCCACCATGCACAAATTGGGAACTGTAAAAGTAAAAACTGACATTTAGCAGAGAGAAGTTTCAAATGGAGGTAATTATATGATTTCTTTAATTAAAAGGACACAAGCAATGTCACATGATATATCTAATCTAACCAAAAAGGTATGGACTCAGAAATACTTACATTTAAAACCAGAGTTGTCAGTTTATGCTGTGCTCAGTGAATACCAGCAAAACGGAAATTCAGAATGTTACAGTCAGAACAAAAATGTCCTACATACAAGTTGTCAAGCTTTTAATTTTAAGCTTTACATTTTGTATAGAGTCCCACTATTAAGTTTTTTACTAATTCTATTAATAAAGAGTGGCAGACATATGCTATTGCTGATATTAACCCCACGATAATAATGAATTTTTACTTAAGAATTCTGTTCTAAGAAGTTGGAAAGAGAGGGGCAAACATGAAGGGGTACACTCAAGTAGAGTGATTTATCCCACCTCTGCAATGCGCTTGAAAAGAACTCATCAGATCAATGGCTTGCAGAATCAACATACCTCTAAATTTTATTTTACCAGCTGAAACTACAACCAATGATTTGTTGTAAAATCCTGTCCTCGTCCGCATTTGAAATAAGGGTAGACCCAAGGTCTGGTCTTTTCTAGTGAAAGGTTAATGGCCTGCCTCTACCTTCCTGCATTAAGCTGTTTTCTCTTAGAAGATCTGTCGAGAGGGGAAAAAAGCCATCCAGAAGTCTTATTTTATTTCCATACCATCTGCACTTCTCCATTTTACTGCTGGTTTTGGGTTTTGCTATTTACATTTCCTGTCTCGTGCTGCCTTTGAATAGCGACCAAAGACAATTTGTCCCAGCTCAATACCCCAGATTTTGAGAAAGCCTGAATATGGATCCAAAGGTTCATAATGGGCTGAAACAAGTCACCGCTGTAAAACCCCTGAAGTGTGCAACAACCCAGGCCAAGGTGCCTTACAGCATGGGCCTACTTGATCTGGAGAGTCGAGAGCAGAATGTGGTTGGCACCGACAGGATTATTTCATTTTTGGAGAGCAGAGCATGCAGGCATCTACCCAGGGTAAGGGGGAGCCCTACAATTATGTTTTTCTGAACTAGTTAAACCATCTCTAATTAATTATGATGGTTCCAGCTAAAACTTTCCAGATGAGCAATTCAAGTTGGACTCAACACTGAACGATCATTGCGTTACTGAAATACTCTGGTGTATTCTAAATCCTAACTTTTGAAAACCAAAAATTGAACAGTGTATGTTATCTCAATGCAGGAGATTTAAAAAACACAGATACCTTGTGATTGTGTTGCTACTTTTGCAGTATAAAAATTCCTTTTCACCCCCTTCACTTGTGTAAAATTTCCGCTTAGCTGTGTCTTAAAAATGTCAAACATACTTTACTGTTTCCAAATAAACACATCATTTTTGGCAGAATTAGTAGACAAGAAAGGTAGGGGCACTGTTGTTATAGGAGTACATATAAAAAGGAAATTTTAATGTTTCAAAATTTAAGGCTTTCCTAAAGTTTTAAAATACATCCTCCCTGACTCCATCTGCATTATTGTCAAAAGCATTATGAAGTGTCCCTTTGGAAAAGTAAATCTGATTCATGAGCATCAGTCTCCATTGTAGAATTCAACAGTTATATAAACAGCCACAGACTTTTCTTAACAAGTATTCTATTATTGTTTTCAGCATTATTAAAATCTAAACCGATTTAATTGTTTAACGATTGCACTCTGCGCACTGTTTGCAAAGTTTGTCAAGTGAAAAGAATTTTTCTTACAGTCCTCTAAAATGATACTGAAACACTTTTCCTTCAGAATTGCTCTAACAGTATACAAAAGCAGGATTGCCTTTAAATAGCAATTCTGCACAAAAAGGGAAAGAAAGCAGAAATATTGGAGAATTTTTCCACTGCAGTTTCCACTGCAGTACTCTATTTTGATATGAAGTTCGTGTCCTTTGTGACATCAACAAGATTTAAAAATGCTGCTCTCATAGCTGTCTAACAAGAACATGGTGATTTCAGCTACAAAAAGCCTACTGCTACATGGTAACAGGGCTGGGATATTGACTCTGTCATGGCATTTCAGCCGCTGTGCAAGAGGCTGAGTACACGGAGGCCACTGCCCACAGAAATTACTGCTTGGAAGGCACCACTGCCCCATATCCTTGTGGATCTCAGTTCTCAGACAAATCAAGCAGGGCCACAGCTCTCAACCAGCAGCAAAGCAGCCTCTCAGGAAAGGGCTTCACATCACCAGCTCCCCCTGGTGCCAGCTGACTAAGGGCCAGCGGGGGGTAGATTGTGCTGCCTGCACTGCACCAGCCTAATGCTGGGATTGCAAAGGCTTCAGTTTCCAGCCCTGGCAATTTAACGCCTTTCTTTAATATTTACTTCATACAAACAATATCAGAAGCCCCCTGGCACTCTGCACATATTCACTTAACACACAGTTCCATTAAAAATTAAGAGAGCAAAAGTATGTGTATATGTTTACTTCCATATTCATACAGAAATTCTTAAACTGCAAACTGTAAATGTAAATACAAATCGGGGGGGGGGGAAGCAAACCCTCACGATATTTACTTGCTTGTAACAGAAAAAGCAGGATTTCAACATTCGCCAGAGCAACCATAAATAACATGGCCATCTTTAATTTGGCCTCCAATATCTGCCCAACCTTGATTTATCCACAGACAAAACCAAGCATCTCTAATTTGTTAGCCAATCACTGCAATTCTTTTCTTACCAACCAATAATTCTGCCATCTCTAATTTACCAATAAATAATTCTGCACTCTCAAATTTACTAACCGATAATGTGACCAATTTGCTGACCAATGATTGTGTCAACTTGCAATAGTGCTCCTAGCAAACAGTAATTTGCCAAGCAATATTTGGACTTTCCCCCCCCCACCAGCCATAAAGAACTTCAGTCGTCTTTGATTCAGTATCTACTACACTGCTCTCAAACTACTTAATGTGGATAAGTTGCTTTTTTCCAAAGTATTTGCTTTCTGTGGGAATATTTGTTTACGTTGACTGCCTAGAAATTGCACGTCTCCCCTTAAATGTCCATGAACTAGAAAATGGTTTTCCCTTTTAGCAATATTAGCATTTGAGGGAAGCCTGTTTTTTCTGCCAGCAGTATTCTTCTGCAGATTGCTAACCCCTCAGCTGGTTCTGTTGTCATCGTGCTGGGGTTTGGTGACAATTCCACTTGGACAGTGTGCATCGGCAAAGCTGTGACACCACCAGCCAGCTCTGTCACCCTGCTGACCTTACCACCCAAGCTGATCCTGTCTGGGCAGATACTTGAGCAGAAAGAGTTCATATATAAAGCCAGGTGATTGATTTGTTTTTTCTAATTTCTATGTCCCCTAGCTTGAGTGAAAAACAGGTCTTGTTTCTTTAAACAATAATAACAGCATCTCGAAGTCATGTAGTAACTTCTGCAATCAATTTTACCTCCAAGAAATGTTACCAGTTTTGTGTAATTTTATTAGTTCATATTAAAGCCATTAGCTAACACAACATTAGCTCAGTGAGCAACCACTCTAACACCCATTTTACAGGGAAAGTCTCCAGAGAATAAGGGTGTAACAGGAGTGACCATCAGTGCTGGAATTAGTAAAGAATTTCCAAGCCCCAAGCCACTGGCTGGGACAGCTACAGAAAACAAAATATATATAGGCTGTGGACAAAAAACCCTGCAAAATTATACAACAGAATATTTGCAAAGAGAGAGAGTTTGAGTTCAGGCACAGCTTTATGCAAAAGACAACTGGACGAGCTCACCATATATCAGTTCCTTAGAACCAACCTCCCAATAGAGTTTACTGATAAATTCACTGCCTGTTCCAGGAAATGATTCAAAGCAACATTAATTCCAAAACAGAACAAGATTTGGAGATTTCTGACTTCTACAAGATAAAAAAAAAAAAAAAAAAAAAAAACCAAAAAAAAAAAACCACAACACATTTGCATTTTAAATTCGTATGAAATTCATTCATATGATTCTCTTAAAATTTCATTCTGGAAGTAGCAGACTAGAAGCACATTCTAAAACTACACTGCAGGCCCCTTTCTTTCCCTTTTTCTTTCCCATCTTGTGGGATAAGCCCAATTTCAGCAACACTGTTGCTTCTTACTTTTTAGTTCCTGAAGTCTCCTGGGATTCTCAAAAGAAGAGGCAGAAATGCCACTCTGGGTGGCTTTTCCCTTAGAGAAGGTTATGAATAGGGAAAGTTAGCCAAGAAGGAAAAGCAGTTGGCCAAAACGGCCAGAGGTTCTTGGTGCTGGAGCAACAAGCATAATACAACTGGAGCTGTGCTAAAGCCTATTCCTGAAATCAGCTATATTACACAAGTAGAATATAAACTCCCACTATCCAAGTTTTAAGAAAAACAACAACTCTCATGACAGCTTCAGTAGTATTTCTGGTAAAGATTTCAAATAACCAGAATATTGGGGCTTTTTCCACAAAAATATTGTTTTACAAGCTTGGCCTTGTTTTCAGTGACAAACATTTCATTGGCCAACCCTGGGAAGATAAACAGTACTACTTTCTGAATTTGAGTTAATCCCATGAGCATGAAAAGTAGGTGTGAGCAGATAAAGGCACCAAGAATGTGTGTGCATGGTTCTCTTCCTCATATAAAGCAGAAAAGGGGGAGAAAACGTCTTAAGTAGGGGATGGAGATTGCTGAGGTCTAACCTGTGTGGGGTAAGACACAATGAATGCGAAAGCAGAAACCTGCAGAACTAGCAGAGGGACGAGAGGGTCAGTCTGAGTGCAAGTGATTGAAAACAGAAATGTGCCTACTCCTTGAAGGAGGAAAATAAGTTCCTAGATGTGTGCAGCTGCCTGTATTTCTCTCTTCAAAAGTGGGCATGAGGGAAGAAAAATGTACCTGTTTTAGGAGTTCCCAAGTTTGTTTCACAGCATGCATGTGCGTGCATCCACAAGGGTACAGAGAACAGTACAGAGAGAAGTGTCAAAGGGAAAGCACATTAAAAGCAGATAAGCATATGCACACAGTGTCAGTGTAGCATTCCACACCGGGGGGAGAGCGAGGATTGATGCAGGTGGGGAGACAGTTTTGCCTTGTCTGGTTACATTTTCTACATTAGGGTACTATTGATTTTCCTAAGTATATAGGATACTGTATATACCCCATTCTGCTACCCTTACACAGGTTAATTCTTTTATCCATTTCAAACCCAGTCAATCAATAACAGTGATCAGGTAGGTTGTGAAATTGCCTGGAAAACACATCCACAAAGTAAACCCAATACAATGGCCTGTCTATGTGACTTAAAGCTTAGCACAGCATTGAAAATCATTAATGGAACACTGTGTAGTTTGTTCATGCTACGAGCAGTCAAGAATCATGCATAATGTAATAGTGCATCTGCTAACAGCAGCTCACACAAGCTAATTTAATCTTGTTTTAAACTAGACACAAGGAATTAATCTTTAAAGTTGCTCCCGTGATTCTCCTTGGCCCTTAAAATATTGAGGGTCTTCCCACCTCCCCATTTACAATACTGTAAAGGGATGCATTTCAGTTATCATCCTGTATTTACACTTCATCTACATTAGCTGGAAAATTGATGCAACTCCATAATTTATCAGTCTTACAAAGCACATTGCTGGCCCAGTCCACATCTGAAACTGGTATTAAGTCTCCAGCTCTACTACCCTACTACCCTAAATAATTAACATTTGAAAAGAAATAAAG
>VXBW01006069.1:1677176-1721020 GCA_013400375.1 Thinocorus orbignyianus | reverse complement strand
CCCCAAGTTCAGTTTTGCTATATTACACAAGACTGTTTCTTAGTTATTTCTGATGTAGAAGTTACCATTCATAGTACTAGTATTATTGTCTTAATTACCTGTATTGCTGCAGTGCTACTGTGTTTGGGACTCTGAAAAAGAGTCTGCACCCCAAATAAATTGTCACCCAAGTATAAAAAAAGATATAGACAGACTGGAGAGCACAAAAGGGAAAAAACCAAAACCAATATTGATGAGAAAGACAAGAAATAAAATACTCATAAATAGTACACTTGACTTTGGCAAGATTTCAAGATAGAAGCTTGATACTGAATTCTTGGAACTATAGTCAGAGAGAAATTTCAGTAGTGTTCATGGCCAGCTCCTTGCGATCATAAGGAAGAATGACAGAAGAAAAAAGCTCATAGGGAAAAGGAACAAGTGGGAGAAGGAGACCAGTCACTCATCAAGATTGGTGAGGCATATGATGTATTGAGAGGAGGATGATAGGTGATGGGAAAGGAAAGAGTGAACACAAAAACAAATATTGTACTATGAGTGCGATGGAACTTATGGAAGAAAAACAAGGGAGGAGAGAAATAGTCCAGCTCAAAGGCTTTGTGACAGGTTTCTGATCATGTGCAAGAGAAGCAGTACTATATTTCAAGCAAAGTTTAATACGCAATAAGCAACAGAGGATGATGAAAATCTGGAAGAGAGTTTATGCTGCAGACAGGACAGAACAGACTCTCTTTCATAAATAATTTTCCAAAATAATAGTCTGAAATTATTCTATGATAATCAACAAGACCAAGATATGGGTTGGACATCAAATATTGGGCTAAAGGATAGTGACAGTAAGTGACAGGATCAGGATGTTTGGCCCTGCAGTCAACAACAGATAAGTTGAAAAGATGTTTGGTTTCTATAAACAGCTGTCAGCAAAAGTTTAAAGCTCTACTTTAACTGTGATACATTGAAAATTCATGGAGAAACATTAGAGGTTGATAGGCCAGTATCACACTTCAAAGAAGCGAGAGGTAAATCTGAGAGGTTTCTGACTAGGTATAGTTGCCAATTTGTACTTGAGGACTATCTCTGTATCTCAGACATAACATACAGAAAGAATACCAGAGTGCCAGTGAAGGATACACACACAAGAAGATGAAGAGCTAGTGCAACCATCACTGCTCATTGCAGGGATGTTGGGCTAAATGATCTTTAAAGGTCCCTTCCAACCTGAACTGCTCTATGATTCTATAAGGATAAACTCACTGGAATCAAATGACAAAGCCTGAAATTGATTTAGAGGAGAACATCATCAGAAAGCAGTTCAATAAATTTAGAGCAGAGACAGAGAAGGAAAACAATGAGTATAGGCAGTAGAAAAGAGACCAAAAACAGGTTTTAGATTGAAAAAGTTAAATTGCCTTTGCGTTGAAGGGTTAACCCAGTACAGAGTTACATGAGAAATATATGTTCAGAATAACGCCAAATATAGAAAGGTCACCAGATGGGGATGAAGTTAGAGGAAATGGACTGAAGTTGAGAAACAAAACAACTGCCATGCACTGTGAGAGAAGAGGATGAGAATTTTTTGGGAAATGAAGAGAAGGCAAGCAGGCAAGGCAAAGAAGTGGTTTTAATTTTTCTTGGGAAAATATACTCTCCAGAAGGATTTTGACCAGCGAGCGAGTAGCAACAACATAAAGGTGAACTGTTCTGTTGGCATAGGCTCCGAATAAAATTCAGAACAAAAAATATATTATGAATGCCATGTGCTTTCATTTCTGGTAAAATTTGATAGTGATCTGTAAGCAAGCACGCTAGCAAGTAGCAAACATGACAGAACTTGCTTGCTTACTCAGGTCTAGAATGAAGGAAAACACTGCGCTTCTGTGGCACATTAGACTTGAAGAAATAATGGAGTTTGGTCAATGACAACCTTCCACAATTTTCAGTATCAATTTTACATTCAAGACAGCCTTCCAAACCCAGCTGGAACCCTCAGGTTTTACTCTGCATTCCAAGAAATCCAAATATGCACCAGATCTTCTGGAAAACTATAAACTGAAGTCCTTTGAAGGCTGTTTAAGATTACTCCAGAGGTTGGTGAAGTGCTGCAGTTGGAGCGTTCACTAAGGACTGTTCATAAAATACCTCTACTTAAGCTTTAAATATAAACAAGCCTCATGCGATTCAAACCTAAGTATCCCCTGGTCTGATTTATAGTAAATATTTAAGGGACAAATAAGAAAAAACAGAGTCTGATAAGGGCAATCTTTATACAGATACAAACTAATAATCAGAGCAAGAGTTCCCTAAACACATTCAGACTATTCCTTGTTAACATGCATTAATATTTCTTTAAGCGGTTTCTGAACACTCGACTCTGACCTTAAAAACGCACAATCCAAAGACAGTCAAGTAGTGATAGAGTAGTGGAAAAAGAATAACAATAATAAAATTATACAATTTATACACGTCAACTTGATTCACAATAAGCACAGCAGATCTTTAAAAGGGACTTAAATGTCAACAGGGTGTTATGAATGAAAGAACCGAATAAACATCCATTATGTTACAGAGTATGTGAAAAACTGCATGGAAAATAGAAATGAGGTTTGATTTAAGATTATGAACCCATAAATTCACTTGTGCTTCTTACATGTTAAGCCTGTCTCATACAGTACTTATTATTTCTAAAGGAAAAAAAAAACCAAAACCTAACATCCTGTATAATCATTAGAATTTACTGGTTCCTTGTGTTTCCAGAAAATACTTCGTTGACTCCATTCTCATTTATAATTTATTTTCAGCTCCTTTCTCTTTGTTTTAAATGCACCTTAGTACATCATTTGAGTGATGAAACCCCCTTCTGTATGCACACACATGATATATAATATACACATCCAAAAAACGCTTATCATGCCTTTTCTGTCAGCTGTTTTATGTAATTTTAATACAAGATATTCAGTATAAACATTTGAAAATAGTATTTAACAGAATTTCCTTTAAAATTAGATTTGAGGCTGTGAACGAGGCCTGAGCTGTAGAGATTTTTAATGGCCATAAAAGGAAAGTTTAAGTAAACACCACTGCTTTTATTTTTAAAAAAAATTAAAAAAAAAAAAAAGAAAAAAGAAAAATCATCCCATGCCAAGCCCAGTCAAAATGCATTATTAGGGTGTCCAGGAAATTATAGCTTGTGTCCATTAGTCCTTTCAGGGTTAATATTGATGCAGATATTATTTCTATCCACGGTACCATTTATTTGAAATATTATGACTGTGAGTAGCTGCAGCAGTGAATCAAATCAATTGATAGAGCAGTTAGCCCCGCAGTCAAGGCTGCCTTTACACCGTGCAGCAAGCATGAAATATTATGGAGATTGTTCTTTAAAGTGATCACTTTATCATCATTTGTCTGCAGCCCAGGCTATTCCTTCCTGCCTCGCTTCCCTGTTGGGTTAGAGCTGTCATAACTCAATCAGCCGTATAATGCTGTTCATAGCACCTCCGTAGCAGGTATTGAACCTGTCAAGGGCCACTGAGGGAATTATACTTATCCATTTTGACAGCTAGCAACACCACTCTGATATTTATGTCAGTTTATATATGTATGATATGTATTTCTTAAATGTAATTAGAAGCCTGTTTGTGTGTGATATATCTGAATTGCCCAGAGCTGCCCATGATTAAGACATTGATTTCTAACCTTGTGCATTACTGGAGAAGGGAATATGACAAGCTCCATCACTCAGGGGTTGCAGCTAACCTCTTCTGTCTATGTACATCATATGAAATTGTCACTACTGTTTATATGTCCAGCAAAGTTGACTACAAAGCAACTGTTATTTTAGTTTGCTAAATAAACTAAAAGACTGTAAAACAAACCATCATCCCTGTCCCTCCAGAGCACTTGCGCTATGCTGCTGACCGCACTCCAGAAGCTGGGCGAGGATTGCCACCACACTGGCTCTATCACTTGTGCTCAGAGGTATCTACCTGGATTTCAAAGTAACGTTTCTGTAGACATCCTATGTGCCAAGTAATAGAAAACGTACTGTATTTCAGTTAAAAAGATAATAAAGACAGATACAAACAAACAAACGAGCCTCCCAAACCCAATCATCTCTTTACACTTATTCCTTTTTTTTTTATGGTTTCAGAATGAGATCGTTACACAAAATAGTTAGTACATGTATGATCAGCTTCTTGACTTTTTGCCATCTTTTGATGGTTTGTGTAGATTACATTCGTCAAACTATTCTTCCTCTCATTGCAGAACTAATGCTGAAGCATTTTTTTTAAGTTACTAATAAATTTAAGTGAGGACTTCTGAATTCTAACTTAGACAATTCAGTTTCTCTGGCTCACAAGGCATAATCTGCATAGGTCTTTTCTTCTGAAAATTCTCAACTTTACAGATATTTTTAAATAAAGTTGGATTTGTTTTGTTGTTTGTTTTTTTGTTTTGTTTTGTTTTGTTTTTTTTAAACTTTATAGTCAGGTTTTACCTCCATTTCCCTCAAAAACTGATCTCCTCCTAAAGATATTTGGGGTCAAAAGTTTAAAATTTGAATAGATTTCAAAAAAGCATCTGCATGAGATTATGTTATGGAAAAAACCTCTCTATAGCTCTGGTTTTACAGAACAGGATTCTGAGGAAATTTCAAATCGTTATTTTAGAGGATCAGAACTTCCCATGTCTTTAGATTCAACAACTGAAGTGGTCAGTTTAAGTTGTCACCATCATCGGTAGAAATTCCCATTTGAAGATGACTTGAAGTCTGCTGAGATCAGAGTTTGGATAAATTGCATAATACTATTTCTGTTTTTTTAAACAAACATCAGATGAATCCAATTAAAAACAATGAGCCTGCAAACACTTCTTATAAACAGATGCTATTTCTTGAAAGCATAGCTATCTTCCAGAAAAATTCCAACCTTAACATTACATTAGCTGCATTTCATTTGGAGATTCAGGTGCTTACTTGAAATAAAATCTCAGTGAAACACAGAAACAGCATTAAAAAGGTCCACAGGATCCATCTGCATCTCTAGATGTATATTTGTGACAGACACCTAGAAAATTATCTAGAAAACATCTCTTCCACAAATCTCCCATAGAAAACCTGTGTCCTTTCTCACAAAAGATACCAAAAGCTACAGTCAGTCATAGGAAAAGCAGGAGCATTCAAGCTAAACATCATTCAGATGTCGTTGTTCCAGCCTTCCCTTCATAAAATCTACACACCTCTGTAATCCAAACATCTATGATGAGAACTACATGGTCTAATTCATATGCTTCCGATGCAATTCTTCCAGACTGTTTAATTTATAATGAAAATGGAAAAATTTTGTTTTCTGGGCTAGAGCATGATGTGCCTGTAGCTGATGACTTTTCTGTGGCTAGAGAGGAAAAAAAAAAAACCCAACAGAACAGCAGAGAAAATAATAATTTTTCTTACCTCTATGAAATGAGGGCTGTGTAAAATTTTTTTTTTCTGATTTAGCACATTAAAATATGATTAAACAGAGTGAAATAAGAGGAACGCACCAAGAATAGCAAACAAGATTAGTATTATCTAGCAATAAATTAATAATTGAATCTAAAGTGCTAAACATTAACTACAATAAATCTGAAAAGCTTGCTTGTAACTTTTGTTAAGCTACATCAGCCATCCTTGGTAAGGATTCTGCCACTAGAAAATAGCCGCATCAATCAAGGGTACAATCTCACAAGTTGTATCTGGCTGCATGAGCTTGTGAGAAAAACATTTCCACAGCCTACAGTGCTGAGCCCAAGGACCAAGTGGGACAGTCCATACAACTGCTGCCAGCCGTCCCCAGAATAGCTCCAGTGGATTAAGATGTAGTTTCCTACATGTTTCATTATGCCAGTTCCACTTTCCAGTGCATTTTTGGGGTAAGCAGATAATCTAAGATGCAGTTAGAAGGAAAACCACAAAACTCACCGATACTAAAATGCAAACGATCTTTCTTATATCTCATAAAGAAATGAGACAAAGAGGGGACCTTTCAGTTACTTGTTTTTATAAAAGATTTTTCCAAAAAGTGCTCCAACTTTTCAGCATTCAGAGTAATTAGCCTGGTCCTGCCATGCAAAGATAAGGATGTACCAAACCTGAGAGTTACAGCTTACTCTCTGAATGCTGAAAAACTTTCTTCTTCCTTTCAAAATATTCCAAGATGATTATAGACGCACCTTTTATACAGCTACTGGAATTAGTATCCTTTTAGTTCTGAACACTGAAAATTTTTAACAGTGTGCAGAAACATTTCATAAGGGAGAAAGAGACAGAATTACCTAACACATGTTAAAAATAAAATTTTATGTTATGTGTCTAAATCACATCTTATAATTTTTGATGACTTTCATTCGACCAGCGATGCAATTAACACTTCCATGGAGAAAATAGGTGCAGAGAAATAGCAAACTGTCTCAGCTGGGAATGACCTGAACACTAGTGTTACCTAAAGAATCATCAATCCTTCTTTAATAACAGCAATCAAGACTCTCAGTTAACATTTCCTCAAAGGCAGCTCCACTCCTGCAGCAGATGCCCCTTTAACACACTGGCTAAGAGCTGGTGCAGAGCCCAGTCCCCAGCAAGGAACGACCAGGGTGGATTCCATGCTCTCTATGGAAGAGCTTACAATTTCACAGTGTTGTGCTATTCAGCTGCCATAATTTAGCTTGCTGCATATAATATTTATGATGCATTTTATATCTTTAAAGCACTGTACAAAGATTAGAAATGAAAATATAGCACAAATTACTATTAGTATTCATATGAGGAAAGAGGCAAATGAGTCAATGACACACCTAAGAGAAAAATTCTGACTTTTTTGCCCTGAATTTCACCAAACAGTCCTAATACATGGGTTTGTTGGGTAACATCTACAGTCTACTCTCAGACAAGCCCAACTTTATTATGGTGCCTCAAGACTTGGTGCCACCTGAAACACACTTGGGGATCCCAGCAGCTCCCAGGCAGCTGCTACAAACCAGCATAATCTCACAGCCTGAACATATACAGATTCCTTGGGCAACACAACACCTCTCAAGGGCTCCAGACTTCTACAGTTCGGCAACTGAATCAAACCCTCTATGCCAATATTTTGTGTCATAGTAATAAATTCTTGCATGTGATGAATACAGCAGTACCACTTCCTGACAGGCCCAAGCCAGTACTAATTATCCAAACTCTCTGAATCCTAGCTACGTGCAAGAGAAGATGTAAGCCATCTTATTCAAAACTCAGAAAACTCCAAACTGTATCTTGTATTTACTACTCATTATCATTTATGGCTTGCAGCATTTTAATTCCAAAAAACAAATACATTTTGAGTGTTCTTTCTAAATACAAAAATCTTGTTCCAAATTTTTATATAAATCCATTGCAGGAAAAGCTAATTAAAAAAAAAAAAAAGCCTCCACACAGCTATGACAAGTTTTTTATGCTAGAATTGTACCTAAGAATTGGATCTGAACTCAAGAATTCAGATCTGTTATTAGCAAAAGTCATTAGATCACAGATCTAAAGACTGGGAATGGTTGATTCCAAAGCAAATATCTGCCCACATATGCTGGCACAGCAGTCTCTGTGCCTGGCAGATTGAGGTCCAGGAACCCAGAGAGAAAGCTCTTGCTGTCTCAGAAGTGAAGCCTGGCTGCAACAGCTGGGAATCCTGTTTCTGGCCAGCACAGAAGGAAAGGTACAAGGCATGTCTCAAGAGGAGCACAGAAGCGAGCAGGACCCAGCAGGAGGCAGACCCAGTCTCTAGGTGAGGGGAACCAGGGAGGCAGCTTCCAAGAAGCCATCCACTCTTGCTCCACTCTGTATGACACAGCTCCCAAAGCAGCCTCTTGCACAGGGAGGGTGCCCATCAGAATGCACGTGCACTTGTAGCTCAGGGAAAATCAGGGTTGTTTGCTTAAAAGAACTACGAGCAAAAGAATGGTCAAGCAGCTGGGTACAACCTGTGGTTGGGAAAGGTGTGCAATACAAACGGGCATGGAAGAAAAGACTTGAAACACTATGATTGCTCATGTTGAACTTTGGCATTTAGGTTACTGACTCGCCTACTCACACTGCAAGCACCCCAAGAGAAGACTGAAAAAGGGACTTGGCTATACAGCATACAGAGACTGCAGAATTTCCTCTGCAAGTGGGCAGGGTGGGCTATCACTGCTAGGAAACAAGAGACGTTTCTGCACAAAACTGCAGAATTACTCTGGCACAGCAGAATTAACAGTTGCAGGGTTAGGAAGAATAAAACTTCTGGCAAAATAAGATTTTATGTGTTCTACTAATCTCATGCAAATTATTTTTCCATGTCTGGCAACTTTTTTTGGATACAATAGTCTGTCAATAAAACATGAACAAAACAGACATTCTAGTAATTGAATATCTTAGGTATCCGCTAATTAATATGTAAATATAAAGAAACACCTATGGAAATATACTTAAGCTGTTACCAATACCACTTATGCAATATTCATGACTATTTTAAGGCCATTTATAACTGTGTACTACTACTCTCCTCCCTTTTTAGCACACCCCATTCCTACAGCTCTTTATGAATAAGTGCTTTACTCTAGGGGCACTCTTTTTTTGCCATTTTGAAGATACCTTTATTGAGAAAATAAATTAATGAAATCCTTATGTTGAGTTTTTTTATGACCCAGACAGGTGTTTTAAGATTTGCCCAACTCAGCCCACACTGAAAAAGGAAAAGGAACCACATGCAAAATTTTGATCCAAGTTCAGATTTTGAATTTCCAAAGCCTGGAGTTCTTTGGCTCACAGTTTTCTCACTAATACACAAGAGCACAGGATGATGACTCAGATATTTCTGATTCTGCCATAGGTCTGCTGGGTGGACTTGAGCAAGGTTCTGAACCTGAATAGTGATGGTACAAATAATCCTTGTAAAACATGGATCTTCCTATGGAAAGAAAAATAACACTGTTGTGACCTGATTTTACGTGTAGAGTACGATATGTCGTGTAACAAATGATTTTTCATTACTTTCCATTTCTTTACTGAAGAACAACTGTCTGCAACAACCTGGTATAGGCATGTCCCCATGGTTCAGCCTGGGACAGCAACACAGAGACAGGTGGCAGTCCTGTTGGCTCTAATATCCCACAGCAGTGGGGAGAGGATTGGAAGAAAAAGGCAAAACTCGTGGGTTGGGACAAAAACTGTTTAACAGAACATCAAGCAGAACAAGGAAAAACAGTAGCAGTAACAAGGATGGAGAAGGATACAAACAGGATTATGATAACAAGGGGCTGATGCTGCACCCATGCTTCAGGGGGTGGGATACCTGTGCCCCTGCTAGAGCCAGGGGAGAATTAACCCTATCCCTCCTGGAAACCAGGACACATGTGATGAAGTACAGGGAGAGAGGAGAGAGAATATGGACTGGTACTTCTGGGCAATACTTACTAGACCTACTTTTAATAACCAGGGGCCGCAGTGCACCTCCAATGCTGCTGTACATTAGAGTCAAAATGTAAAAATAAATTCAGCTGCTGCTCCCGAGAGCTGCCAAAATGAGAGCTACTGATATCCTCATCCTTAGCATGAACACAGACCTGCAGTACCTAGCCATAAATGACACTAGAAATAAACGCAGTTGTATCTGCTAAATTGCTGCAGCTTCTCTCTGCCACGTTTTTGTTCCACGTTCTAGCGGATGCAAAGTGTACATAGTCACATAAAATCATTCTGACGTGTCTGAATTCATTCTTGCCATGCCATTTGTTCCATACAGCACAAACAACAATCAGCCAACAAAACGGAAAAGAGGGAGATATAATTCATCACGATCTCCTTCAAAATCTGTTCTCACAAGCTTCCTGCTCTACCCCATACTGATTCTTAAGGACCTCTCAGATGAAAAGTATTGTTTCACCAACTCTGATCGTGCAGTGATAGTGCATTCAGAAGCATATAAGGTACTGCCCAAGACTGATAACAGACTCAGGAACACTCTCTCGTGGCAGTAGGATGCGTGGCTTTCATAGCTTAGTCAGAACTCTAACCCTGCAGAAACAATGGCAGAACATAGCTGAAACACGGCTATTTCTGTCATTACTAAAAGCATCAGACTCTTAATCACCAATCTACTATTTAAGAAAACATTGCTACAGGAGAGAGCAAACAAAAGAACAAATTCAAGGGTTTTTGCTGGGGCTCTGGGATTCACTCCTATATTCATCTGCCTGCCAGTCTGCTGATCTCTGAGCTACTCTGCCTCCCGCTGTGTCTGATATCAGGAGTGCCAGAGTGGCTGAGAGATCAATGCAGCAGCTGAGGGAGCCAGCTGGCAGGGGAAAGGAGCAATGGATTGCGAGGGATAAAGAAATAAAGAGGAAAGAAAAAAAGATTTGTTGAATTAAACAGTAATGAGGAAGGGACAGAGGAACTCACTAGCCCTTTTAGAAGGGCCATGTTAAGTCCTCCACAAAACCCAGGACCCTCTGGAGCATTCTAATCAGTTTAATGATGCAGATCCCCCTTCAACCCCCTGCATGGGCTGAGCTGGGTTTTTTTGGTCTCCTTATCAAAGGATGACGTTTCTAACAATGGTATCATTCACAAGGCATGTATTTCTGGACTTGAGGCAGCACTGACCTGCTAAGATGATCATGATCACAAAACACTGCTCTACTGCAGAGCAGTCTGACGTGATCCTCAATTTGTGAAAAAGGATCTTGGATGTCTTCAGGAGAGGCAAAGTTCGGACAGAAGAACATACCTTACTGGACCAACTCCTGTATTTGGGATAAAACGGATAAGCTTTCAGGCATGGAATAGTATCTTCACAACTCAAGCAGAAGCAGCAAACTTATTAAGTACAGACTGGAAATGTTCCTGTTATTTAACTCCATTATGTTAACCTGTTACATAATTTGAGAGAAGCGGTTTGTTAGAATCTACAGAAGGGGATGCCAACGAAGAGGAGATAAGGGAATTGGGCTCTGTTGGACAGAGAGGTAGAATCACAGTTACAGAAGACTGAGGAATAAGAAGAAGATAAGTTAGGCAGAAAGCACTGATGTGTCAAAATACACTGATACACACTTCATATTCTAAATACTTTATACTGAGTATACTTCCGTTATGCCTGTTGGGTAGCTGATATGAGAGATGAACATTCATGTGCCTGTATTTACATTCTGCAGCCAGCTAGCCTGAAGACAGACAACTTCCAACATGCACGTGACCTTCTGGAAAGGGAGCACAGACAAAGGCGACATGGGCATCCAGGCCTGACAAAAATCCAGTGGCTCTACCCTCTGTAACATCTATTGATTCACTGGCCTAAAAGTACAGCTTTGATACCTGATGGCCCTGTAAAACAGTGTGGTTCTGCAGCTACAACAACGCAGTTGCTAGTTTACTGGGGTATATAACCCACATCCATTAGTCAGATGAACGACCCTTGCTGCCAAAGAACCATCATAGGAACCCCTTGAGTTTACCCTAATACTGGCACTCGTAGCAGAGGCGAGTAATCCAAGGAACAACGGCTTCTCGGGCTGGCACATCCATCTGTTCTTCCATTCCCTTTACGTTACCAAAACGAAAGCAACTGATCTATCATACACATCTGCTGAGGGGAGGCATCTGAGTAGCAGGGAAATTTTAAAAATTTGGAGCCACCAGAATTTCTATCACTCCACTGATACCATTGCTAGAAATCTAATGAGTGACAGCTTGAATCACTGCAGGCAGAAAAAGAAGAGCCTCAATGAGAAACACCTTTTGAGGATAAACTGGGATGGAAGCACTGTATAAGGAAGAGGAGACAGAGCTTTTTACCACTAAAATCTTTGCTGAAAAAGCAAAGTGCAGATGGGAGGGATAGTGTTCATCGCTGGAAAAGACAGTCAGACTAAAAAGAACACAAATTTTATTTCTATTATTAACAATTAATTATTTTGTTTAAGAAAGCCTGATATGTATGGGGACAGTTATGGGAAAGCTACCCAATGGCACTGTCACTAAGGCTTTTACGCAGCTGATCAGTCAATGTATTTCCAAACAATCAATCAAAAGCAAACATAGTTTCAAAACACGTGCATTAGTAGTATGGATTTCTATATACTTAAGGAATATGAACAAACAACAAACGGAAGCAGAATTTAAATGAAGCAGTAGTAGATTTGGTATGAGATGTGAGATGACAGGCATTCCTACTGATATGCATGACATGGTTGAAAAAGCATGGCAGGCTGCTTCAGGCTCTCCACTGCTGCAAAGAGTAAATATCCTCTGTAGAAACATGTAATCCAAAAAGAAATACAACCCCCTAACTGCATATAACACACGTGAAGGAAACGCCTATATTCAGCTGCACTGTTTCACAGAATACTAAAAGCCAAGAAAACACTTGGTTTCCTATAAAGCCTCCATAACTGGAACTGAATATACTCTTTTCCTCCTTATAAATTATAAGCAAAGCTTATCAAAGCGGTCACAAAACACCTACATTTAATATATTATCAGGTTGTTCACAAACGCAGTAAAACTGACATTCCCCTTGCTGGAGTTGCACCAGTGTTCGTTCATCTCCATTGCTCTTGCATCTCAAGGTGTGTTAGTATTCCAGCGGAACACCATCTCAGTTGTCTCATGACACATATTAGTGGAAATCCACATGGAGAACATGAAGCATAAGGATTCAGACTTGAAGCAAAGATGAAGATGACTTACTCCCCTTTGGCAACAAATTTACAACTCTTTATATAGAAAAAAAGGTATTTCACAGACCACTGTCCTAGATAGCACTTTTCCTGGATTTTTCAATGCTTCCTTTCCAGACAGTCATCAGTGATCTATGGGCCACAGTCTGACCTGTTTCACTGACCTAGTTTGTTCATCCCTGTGCTTCCAGAGCATTCCTGTACATGGTGTTGGTAGCACAGCACACAGAGGGCAAGACAAAAGCACCTCTTGCCCAGTCTCCAGGCGAGGAAGTGCAGAACCCACTGAACAAAGGATGGCA
Organism: Thinocorus orbignyianus; assembly: GCA_013400375.1. Taxonomy (NCBI): domain Eukaryota; kingdom Metazoa; phylum Chordata; class Aves; order Ciconiiformes; family Thinocoridae; genus Thinocorus; species Thinocorus orbignyianus. The sequence continues at coordinate 1,707,989 of VXBW01006069.1, read as the reverse complement.
AGTCTAAAATGGCTAAACCAGACCAGCTTCAGCTGCCCCCTGAGCTTCCTGCTTTGGGTAATCGAGTAGGTGGTGACCCCACATTAAAGACAGGAAAGGATAGATGCAGGACGGTTCCCTTCCTTCAACAGTATTCCAAGCAACAGGAATTTAGGCACCACTGCCATGGTATTGCCACATTGGAAAACATTTAAAAATCCTGATAAAATACTTTCCATATCCCACAAGTCTTTTGATCTTTACATAAGAATTATAGAGGCAAACACACAAATCTTGTTGCTCTTCTGACAGCTTTTTGGAAACCTTTATGACACAGAGCCCTGGGAGCTTTACTTTAAGGGCTCACAAGCTATTTCAAAAGATATTGTTACACGTGACATCTGGATTCCTATCTGCATTTTTATCACTTAGATAATTTACCTAACAATAAAGTGAAAGAATTGTTTTGTAGAAGAAAACCTGTCCAGTTTTCTCCACCAGATAAGACAGACATTGAGAGAGAAATTTTCTTCTCCGTCTCCTACCAGCATACCTTTGAATAGACACCTGTGCCTCAGCTTCCCTATCTGTGAAGGGTGAAGGCATACTGGTTTCTCATATTTTCCATCTGACAGCAGAAAGTCATTTGATCTCAAAGCTCAAAAATATGCAAAGCCACATGACATTTAATTTGGAATATAGTGTATAAAAGACTGCACAATACTCAATAGCAAAGTGATGCCAAGCAATTGTTTCTAATGAAGAAATAATAATGGTACACTACAGCTTTGCTTACTCTGAAAACAACAAAGAATGGCCATCAGCCTGCAAAATGGTACTACAAGAAAAGTCTAATTTGCTAGGTCAGAAGAAGTGGGTGATTTTCAAACTCCTGCCTCCCTTGGTACCTAAGGAAAGAGATTCGAATGGGAAAAAAAGGGCAAAACAATGGCTGAAATATATGAGACCTCAGAACAGCACAAACTTCATTAATGAAAAAATCTGGATCTTCGCTATTCTCTTCTGGGAGAATTAATCAGATGTTGCAGTTTCAGATTTATAGATTGCTGTGAAAATGGGTAATCTGAGGGGAAAGCCTCATAAAAACCTAACAGCAACACAGAGATAATCTGTGGGCTCATAGTGGTCATGTCAGGGCTAATTGAAATGTTTAAGAGCAGCACAGCTTCCAGGCTCCCTGTGATACATGCCGAAGACACGAATATAGACCATCTCTTTGTCTTGACTGGACATATTTTATCACTCTGTATCATGAGACTGTCACCCCAGACTTCTAATTGTTCAAACCTTTAGACACAGGGCACCTAATAATTGCAGTACCACGGTCAGCCTAATAATAAAGATAATTTACAGTTCAAAAGCAAAGGGCAATTTGTAATATGAATGGCTTTTTGTGTCCCTAAGCTCATTTCACAACTTGAGGATCCATGCAGCAATAGCTACAGCCTTTTGCCTGAGTGTGTGACTTACTGCGCTGGTTTATTTAGCCATTTTGCTCCAGAGAAACACGAAGCCAACAGATTTAGGGGAAATCAATGGGGTGTCCAGCATGAAGCAGATTCAAAATTGTATCTGTATGAATTCCTCTTGTACAAGGATATCTCCTACACAAATACAAAGGATTTTAGCTTTCTGTAACATTCATACCTGTTAGTGTTACTGAAGTGTACCAGACAAAATGGAAGCTTAAAACTCATTCATAATCAAGACAGTATCAAAGTCAGGGTGGACTGTTGCATTATATTTAAGCAGAAAGACAGGAGTTTATGAAAGAAGAAAGAGGAACTTCTTGGAAGGAGAGAATCAAGGATCCTTGTCTTTATCAACAGCAGGAGGAAACTGAAATGCCTGAGGAAGCTTTTTTCTCTTGGCAGCTGCACACTCCAACCAACCTCTCCCACATACTCGTCCTTTCTAAGCAGCCTCCCAGTGCTGCTCTACCCCTCTCCAATGGGCTGTGCGACAAAACCACCGAGACCCTTGAGCCAGTGTCCCGCTCTTCCTGGGGAAGAATTTTCTCTTGCACAGCACCAGGCTCCTATTATACAACCATGTTTTTTCTCTATAGCACTCTCAGTTTTAGACTCAGAGTCCATGCCACAGCCTTAGAGCACTCCTGACTTTGCCTTGCCACCCACACTGCAAGCACTACAAGAACAAAGCCTCTGTTACGGCAAAGCTTGAAGCCCTGACAGTTTCAAAGAAAGTCACAGCGCACTCTGTGAGGAAGGATCTCTTGATTCCTCAGCTAGAGCTTGGGTTTGGAAGAGACAAAAGAGCAATTAGGATGCACATGTTTTCCTCACGGTGGCACAGCTCTGGACCTGATAACCAAAGGCACAGGAAGTTTGTCTTACCAAATGTCTTAGTTTCTCAATATTTTTTTTGCTATTTGCTTGGCATATTTGATTGTTCTGAATGTATCAAATACACCCATTCATCTCACAATAGCAAATGGGTCTTAAAAATCTTGTTGACAATCTTACCATCCAGCCCATGTGCAATTTAAACTATTAAAAAAACGGAAAAAAGCTAAAACAGAGGAGAGCACAAGAAAGAAAGAAATGCTAACAGGGACCTTCCAAATGTCGTCACACTGACAGGACAGCACTGGAATCTGGGTTTGTTTTAAGCCTACATTGTTTAAAAGCAGCGGGGGACCAAAATGACGATGGCATCATACTGGCTGAAGGGAGGAACCTGAATTGAACTCTCAAGCCAAATTCTAATCTCAGATTTCAGTTTCTGTATTCTTCATTAAGAACCTCCCATGGACACCGATGGGCCTCCAGCATGAAGACGGCTGTATGAGCATAGCAAGAGGATCAAAATCTGCTGTATGGGCACCACACATGGAAACACTATCCACAGTTTTTCTCACCAGACGTCAAACATCTTGAGAGCACAAGTAAAGGAAAGCAACATTCATAAAATCAAAACCACAAATAATTAAATATTTAGTTTTCTAATCAAGTCAAGTTGTGTGTAAGCCCTTAAACAGCATTTACAAGCATTTGATTTGTTTTCTCCATTGACTATATAAGAGTACTCGTGGGCTCACAAATCAGAACTTCTTGTTTGATTTTTTTTAACGTGCTTGCCACGTCAGGTGGTTTCTCCTTATTTCTTACTGTTCCTTTAGAATCTTGTAAACCAGGTCAATTTATTGAAATGCCAGCTTTTATAAATATTCCTCTCCAGCCAAGCCTCTAACTTAACACATGCTCTAATTACAGCACAGCCATTTATGGAAAGTAACTGAAAGTGGGATAACCCTCCCTACCCACATTGAGAAATATCCTACTCCTTGAGTCAACATTTTTATTTCGATTTCAGCTAATTTACTTTTGGAATTCACTCTGGAAAATGTATTAGTAATTGCAGAATCTGTCCCAAATCTTACTGCTTTTTCAATTAAATCTCAATCTTTAAAAAGGGCATTAAATATCTCTGGGATTGAACACTTTCTGCTGTTATTGAAACTTCTGGTTTGCCAAAATGAGGGTGGCGAGCTATAAGGTCACAGAGACAGAAGTAAATACACCCTTATTTTCTAGGATTAGGGGCAACATTAAATTAATCTCATAATTTTTTGGTATTTTGCCAAAACGAAAAAATAATCAATATTCTTTTATTTGGCAAGGCCTGTAGACTCTTGGAAAAATGACATCTGAAAATTAAACAGCGAGCAAAACATCAACATGGAAATGCAATCCCAGACAGCAGTCAGAAAGAAGCAGCAGAAGTAGACATTACAAGGGGGGGGGAAGCAAGGAAAAGCAAGCATATATATTAGCAAGTTTAAGCAACATTTGAGTCCTTTCTACTGTTGCAGCGTAGCTACATGATATGTGCACTTTCAGTGTGGAACAATTTGCCCAGCGTAGGAAAAGTACTGAACTTTGTGCCTATTCTGGAACAAGAGATTTTCTTTAAAGATACCCTGGCTCAGTCGAGATAAACATCAAGCAGCATTTCATTTGAGTACGACTGCAATAGAATACATGTTACCTTGTTTGACTCTCCTGTACCAGGACCACAGATCAGTTCCTATCTCCCCTTCTCATCCTCCCCATCTCTGCCTGTAAATATTTGTGTTTGGGAAGACACATTGAAAGTGATTTGCTTACACAGCAAGGCAGAAAATTCCCAATTATTTATGGAGAATAAGGTCACTTGGGAATACACTAAACTTCCTTTTATTCACAATGTCGTTATTGACACTTTGCAAGTGGAAAATGATAAAAATAAATCAGCTATTGATATTAAATACGTATCATAAAGCTCCAGGCAAACATGGGTTTTGTTTAAAATTAGAGCTTGCCTGAGACGTGACTGATGTCAAGTGAAACTAAGCCTCTAAACCAAGTCTTTTTTTCATTCTTGCCAGCAGACTCCCATAAGTAACTATATATAGAAGCTGGTAGTTACCCTGTTTTGGCTTGCAATGGAAACCCAGGTAACACAAGCAGTCTCCAATGATTAACATTTATTCTCTCTTTGTTTTGCCAAATACGAATATAATTTAAATCAAACAGGATAAACCAAATCCTATTCTAAAGAATTTGTGGCAGTCACCAAAAACTCAAAAACTAACACAACAGATGTCCAGAATCCATGTTAGTCATTATGTACAAGATAAAAACAAATATTTAAAATACAGATATTGACATTGCTAGCCTAAAAATAAGCTGTATATTGAACTTTACAAAACCAATTTTGGGGTTTTTTTTTAAATGAAAAAAAAAAAAAAAATCACACTTTTTCCCATGTGAAAAGTGAGTGTGTTGGACATCGGAACTAAAAGCTGCAGAAGTGAAAGGATCATGTTTCTTAAAGGACAAAGCATATGAATCCTCCATACTACCCCGGGAAATGCATTATATGTATCTACATAGACAGAAAGACAAAGATAAGTATGCACACAAATATCCATCTTCAGAAGGGCTTCAGAAGGGCTTTCTTTCTAAGCATTTGCACATGATCTGAGGAAATATACTGAATGCTTTGGAAAACTTTTACACCCCAGAGAACATAAATTATTTTGTTAAGAGGCCAGTGGGTCTTCAGAATAAAATTCAAGGGATGCCCCAGAGTGGAGAAGACCTAGAGCTTCACACCCTGGCAATAATTATTTAGGATGTATTGCAGAAATTTTACCTGGTTACTGATTCATACAAATGAGTGAAAAAAGTATTTCCTTTCAAAACCACAGTTCTTATGAAACACCTGGTGAGGTGCTACTGAAACCTACAAGAGAACACATTTCTCCAAACAGTCCTTCATCACCAAAACCTATGCACTTTCTTCTAAGTAAAAGAGCACTAGTCTTTATTTCTAACTAAACAGATCAGATACAGGGCATTCGCTTGGTCAAGTTCAAACACTACATAAAAGTTATGCTGTCTATACACTGTATTATGGTGCAGAAATGTAAAACTGAGTTCAAATTAGGAAAGGCACGTTTGAGATTCTCTAATGGCTGCTTTGCTGAATACTGATCTATTGAGAAAATACTAAACATATTACTGCAGTTCAACTGGTAGGCAGTGCGGAGAAGAGATATTCAAAGGTGTCTGATGACTCTATTTTATCACAGCAATTTTGTTTTCTTTTATTTTACATATATTGTAAAATCTAGGAAGTACTTCGGAATTTATTTCAACATAGAGAAAACTAAAGCAAAACACGGAAATGTAGCAACCTTATCAAATGACCCTCTGGGGATTATTTTTATATCTATTTCCACATTGTTTTGCTTCTATCCTTTGTCTTATTTTTCTGGCTTCTCAGTTTTAGCAGGATGATTGGTTAATTTCTGAGAGAAAGGAGTGGTTAGCCAAGCACAAGGAACAGCTGGAAAGACAGATGTCATCAACATTACCATTCTGTTGCTGAAGAAAAATAAAACAAGATGGTAATTTCCACTGAATAGAGATTTTAAAGTTAATTCCAGCTGTGACCATGTGACCAGCATCTACTGCGTTTGGCCCTTCAGCCAAGCACAGCTGGTAAAAATATTTCAGAGGTGTGGGGAGAAAGAGGGCAGTTTGTGTGGAGATTATGTTTTATTTTAGCATGCATAATAGTTTGTTTTTCTGATGGAATTTTTAAAAATTATTTTATAAAATTACAACACATGGGAAAAACACTGAAAATAAAAATGAGCACAGGGTAGGCACAAATAGGATTGAAATGACAGAGTAATCATGGAATCATAAGAGACTGATTTAAAATTATTATGGGATTTAACAGAGTGTTACTATTAAAATAAAGATTTATGTATGGACAGATTCCCTTCAAAATTTTTATGCTACACTGAGATAAAGCAACAGGAAGCACGTAACAAAAATTACTTGCTATCTCGACAGAAATGCTGTTGTAATGTGTCACCAAATAGTAAATACTATCAGCAAATTAAATATAGGTAAAAGATATTAAGAATACTAACCACATATTAATGAAAGACATAGGAGCTACAGAACAAGGTTTCACTCTTTACTACCTAAAGCTACCTACACATCATATGCAATTCAACATCCAGCCTTTCTTACAACCACACCAAAGAAATCAATTCTGCCTGACTTGCACCACAGATGCAACTGTGCGAAACTGTGTACCACTGTCCCATTCTCAGTACATCCATCAGACAGAACTGGTCAGGAGACTGGGTCTCTTTTTCTCTACCGGGCAGTTCTGGAGACATAACTGCTCTGGAGAAGCTACACTTGCACTTACATGATGACTACGTGAATGCACATTGGTGCTTAACATTAGGCATTTGAGTCTAGCCTTGGATTCATGCTTACCATGAAACAATTGTTTCGAGTCTTAACTTTCTTCTACTAGGGAATAAGGATTTCCAGAAAAGTTTTGTTAGAGGGTGAAAACCTAAAAAACACATCTACTCTTTCCACAAGCTACAAAGCATGAAGTTAAAATGCACGAATCCAGAAAAACTGCTGTATGTTGTTAAATACCTTCTAATGACTGTCAGCTCACTGCTAATCATAGAATGGCTAGAGTTGGAAGGGACCTCAAAGATCATCGAGTTCTAACTCCCCTGCCATGGGCAGGGACACTTCCCACCAGAGCAGGTTGCTCAAAGAACCAAGGAATCACAGAACTGAGGTGCTCCCACATGGGTAGGATTTGTGCAATTCCCTCTTCACAAGCTCTCACTCACTGTCAGATACATATATATCTAACTCTAATAAGAAATCTTCTAAAGGACTAAGTCTGTGACCCAATTCTGGGCTGTGGCTCATTGCTTAAAAAGTGATCAATGCCAAAAAAACCCATCTGAAGCTGAAGAGTCAGCCATTCACTATATTAGAGCATGTAGTTTCAGGCTACTTTGCCACAGTTAATTTCTACATCTGACTATTATTACAGAAAACCATACGATTCTCCAGCTGCTGATAGGCTGCTAAAGCTCAGCAAAGACTCACTGAATTTTATGCCGCGTGATTTAGCACAATTATTTGAAAATAAACAATCTGCCCTGTCAATTAAACATTATTTAGGTTACATTTTTGATATATCACACAACCAGGCTTCAGGGCTTCTTTTGCGACAACTGACATTCCGTTGCTACCGTCTGGGTAACAACCAGCAAACAAATGGATCCCACCAAGCTAGCCTTAAAAGGATTATCATCTCTCTCCTGTCTGGGAGGTACACAGGAATTACTGTTAGCCTGGAGATCAGCACTCAGTGACAGCTGACAGTCACTGTTCCTTTCCTTCTTTAGGGGACCAGAGAGAAGCACAGAAGCAGGATTTAAAACATCAGCAGAAGCTCTACCAGGGAACCTCCTCTGAATTCGGTGTGATTGTAGAAACTCAAACACACTTCATATTTGCATTTGTTTGGGTAAAATATCAAACATGATGTTATTACAGCTGATTCTGAATTAAAAAAAAAAAACTCTGTTCCTATTGACAGTAACATCCCACTGTTCTTCTTCCAAACATGTGAATTACTAATTTTCCCATTAGTTGCTGGTCAACAAGAAATGAAAGTCTTTTCTGTTTTCTTGACAAGTTAAGAAAAAAAAATAATTAACATTTCAGGTATACAAGATCACTAATGCATATTTTTATGTTTTTTACATTTATAAAGCTATTTATAATTTTAAAATTTTTAAAAAATTAAATTTAAAAATTTGCCCTTTTTTGGTTGTTGTTTAACTCTTGGTTTCAGATGGAAATGTGAAATTCACTATTTCAGACCCTACAGAAATTACAAAAAGTTTCAGGTGCATTTTTGAAGCATTTTTTTTTTTTGTTTGACTTCCTAAATCTTCGCATGGCACCTCAATACTATCAAATACTTAGTCCACCAAGACCAATGGTGATCAATCAGGTGTTCCTCTGAACTACTTCACGTAGTTCTGTCCACAACATACAGTATATCTAGAGCTTCTATACTCTAATTTTCCACTGTTCAGCTGTATTTCAGAGATCAATTCCAATTTTGCAAATTACCACTCTTACTTGTCCAAGGTACTGTTTAAGAACTGGGCTATATATGCCATTCTGTCAGTCTAGACATATTATTCCTCTCAATGGCAACAGCATCTGCTATTTTAATTCATGTCTTCTAAGACTTGTGGTTGTGTCATCTGCAAGTCCAGAAAATATTGCATAGAAGCACCATCTCTTCCAAATAAAGAGTACAGTGAAATAAGAAAAATGCTGCTGTAAATGGAATGACCAAGACAACAACCGTGTACTTTTCCTATGAAACCTGCAGTTAATGGCAGCAGCAACTGCCTCAACACTTTGTAGAACAGGGTTACAGTCAGGAGTCCTGTTTGGAGTCTGACTTTAGCTTACTACATACAGGATTCAGTGGCAAACCATAATTTCAGAATCCAAATAAAAGCTGTGTTCTGAAATATTAATACATTTCAGAGATGAGGTGGTTTTGCCAAAGAGAGCTGAGGCAAACAGAAATAAAGGGGTTCAGACTGAACCTGCCCTGAAGGGCAAAGAACACGTACCCAAAACTTGCATTTTCAGAAAACTAGCATTCAAACACGGACAAGACTGTTAATCTACAAATAATACTATTACTATATCCACAAAACAGAAGCTGTATTTGCATGTACATTTAGAGAATCACAGGTAAAATTTATATTTTGTTAGAACTTACAGTTGCAGTGCAGGTGAGTGCACAACAACATCAGAGGTGGCACAGACCAGCTTTGTTAGATGGAATCCACCAAGTCACTACCAGATAGCGAGTACACTGTAGGTCCCTGCATCCAGGACCAGCACTTTCTCTCATGGACCATACCACCACCTGGCAATTCTTTGTTGAAGTGCTTTTGTACAGATGTTCCCATGGCTGGAATGCTTGGGTTTTCTTCCCTTTTGTTCTGCCCTTTAGAGCTTTGCATGGCATCTCAATACTGTGTGTCAAATTTTTCTCTCTTGTTTTTTATTCATTCCAGATTGCAGTAAGACACAGGACGGAAATGCAATCAGGAGATTCTGTTCTTCGATTTGAATAGGAAAACTTTGGAAAACTTTACATTTAAGACAGTCTGTGAGAAAGGAATGAAGCATTTGCATCCCCCTCTGCAGTACAAGGTTTGGGATGGAAACTTAAGAAACTCTCCATATGTACGCACAATTTTTATGCAATACAGTTAACTATGCCAGATTTGTATTGCAAAGATAGAATTTAACTATCTCTCCTAAATTCTCAGTAGCAGTACAACCCTGTTTCCAAAGAATTAGTTCCATGATTCTAAATCTAAATGGATATGATGCGAAAACAAGCATCAGAGTGCACCACACACACCCTACCCTAATGAGGATGCTCCACAGTGCATCCTACTTTCTAGAGCGAAGACAAGGATCTCTTTGCAAATACTGGCAGATACTTGAAGAATGACATTTCTAAACAGAGTTGTGTCTTCAATGAGTCCCAGTGACTGATGGAGCAAATGCCTTAATATTGTTGTCAATATGCAAATGCTTTTAATACTGCCATCAAGCCAAGTCGTGTACTATTTAGTATATCAAAACACATGAGCCCTTCCAAAGCACTGACTTGGCTTCACCTCAGTTAGTAGCATTCTTAGGGTAAACTAAGAAAATAACAGATTTCCAACCTATAAAAGTCAATATACATTGACAGGAAGAGATGGCTCTTAATCTAGTTTCTTCCTCTGTGTTACCGGCAATGAAGAGGGTACCTACATCCAATGTGATGTAAATCCAGAACTTATGCTCTCAATAAGCAGAACTCAAGGTCTGGCATCAGTGATGTTGTCTGTGATAGTCCAGCATTGCTAGTGATGCTCTTACAGCACTTCCACATTCAGCACAGCATCTTCACTTCACACAACTAATATCAATCATTAAAAGCCAATTTCCAGCCTGCCTCTGGTATGTCTGATCTGCAGTATGCAGAGAGTGGGGCAACTTGTACTTTCAAGCATGGGGAGAGCCAGAGGGAACACGCAGCCTCGGTTCCCCTTAGCAGCAGCCAGCAAAAGCTGGTCTAGGATATTTGGAAGGGGGATCAGCCTGCTTTAAACATGCACGTTCACACAATGACCTGAAGTGGAACTGTAATTCCACCAATTACCAATCAATTACCAAATAGCAATCTTTGTGCTTACAGAAAAAATAGGAGAGGTTAATGTTCCATTCGTGCCACACCACCACTTTGCTGAAAACACGGCAAGAATTCGATGCAAGACAATTCAACTGTTACCACTACAGGAAATTGCACAAACCTCACAAACAGGATCTTTCTGAAGAGAATGGCACAGATATGGCAATGAAACGTACTTGTTGCTTATCAACACAGTAGCAAAAAGTCAAAATTATTATGCGATACTCAATCACTTTCCCCCTTTCCCCTCTGTCATTTAGTAGCATGTAACTGTTAGGATATTGCTTTACAGTTAAGGAATTTAAACTCAGGAAACTCTCACAAAGTCAGCTCACTTCAATATCTCCAGCAATGCTGATGCAACAAGATCATTGCTAACATGTGTGGGAAAGGGTCACAATCACCCCACCAGCTAATGCCCCCAGAACCAATTGTAGAAGTAACACTCTCAATCCCCTCATCCACGCGTATCTGTGCACAGAGCTACAGATCAGTCTTCCTTGTAAAATTTTGTCATGAAAAATAAAGTTTTCCAGACTAAATATGCCAACTTCTATATTGGTTAATTGTTACTACTTTTTAGGGAATTCATCAGGACACCACAGAAACTGGAAGTATGGAATAGTATTACATAAATGGAAATACCTTCCTGACTTCCTGCTAACTAACCTCTTTCAAAAATTCACAAAACAAATTATCATTTTCCATGAAAAACATGCATGACTCTACAACAGCCTGGGTAGGCAGCTAAACAAAAAACAACAAAAAAAGCTGACAGAAAAAGAGGTTTATGGAAATCAAACAAGGACATATTGTGAGCTTTTAACTCCCAACAGCATTCTTCTCTTGGGTAGTTCACAGCCAGGCTTCTGTTTTTGTGCTTGTATTTCTCTGTAAATCCACTGTTATCACAACATTTAAGTATCTCCTACAAGTCATCCCAATTCATAGTACAAAAACATCCTTTCCTTCCTCACACTTTCCTACTATGTGGGGTAATTTAGAGGGACATGTTCTCTAGCAGGTGTTAATCTCTGCAACACAGTAGCTTCCATGGAGGTGACCTCCTTTGTGGAGATAGCAAACCCAAGGACTAGTTCTACTTACATTCTTTCTCATTTCTATAAGCAGTTCTTGTATTAGCTATGCTGTGAACAAATGATCTGCAGAGCAGCAACATGACAGAAAAGTTGATCAGGCTGCAGAAAAAATTTACTCCAGTAAAAGTTCACATAAATGAAAGAAAAAAATTGCTTCCTTCAGGAAGAAAAATAAAAGTAAATCCCAAGCTGGTTTGGCATGTCTTTGTTCATATCTGCATTCAAAAGCTGGCTGTGGTATCCACTCTATCTCATTTCTTGGTCTGACTGTAAGAGCACAAAGATGCCATACTGTTTCCTACACTGTCCATAGTTGGGCCCCATAAGGTCCAACACTCAAGAGAGATCACAAAGTAGTTCATCATCCCTAGCAGGAGAAGTTCCAGACATAACTTCATTACAAGCACAGGAAAAAGCACACAGAAGGAATATAATGGAAAATATTAAAAGTATATAAAAAAATAAAAAATAAAACCCTTAAAAGAAAAAAAACAAAACACATTGAGCACAAACTGACTCCACTAACTGTACTTGCTTTTGAATCACACCAAATCTGGCATCGTGCCTCCTTAGGGGAGGCAGTTTGCCAGGATATTGCCATTGGCAGCTAATAATCGCCCACACACAATGGGCAACTGAAATTAAGCCCAAATATTTGGAAGTTTGCTTTAAAAATATTTTTACCATATTTAAAAAATAAAGCAGGGTTTCACTCTTTCATATTGAAACCATTAAGGCAATTTCTTCAACATTAAAACATTCCTGATTTCTACAAGCCACCACTACAACTGGTTCCCTTCCCGGGTGCCCAGCTATAGTGCATGTGTACACTTGTATGGGGTAGTAAGTCCAGGGAATTCCTCAAGTCCTGTGCCAGGTGTTTGTAAGGATTAACCTCACAAGGACTTAAACAGATTGGGGGCTTCTACAAATTGCTTTCAAATCCGGTTCTTAGACTGGATGATAACTGATATTACTGGATAGAGTTAAAGAAAAGCCTCTCTCATGCAGTCGTTTCTGACTATTTCAGCAATGTTGTTTCCTGTTTCATGCTGGATGGAGCCAAGGGGTTAAGAGATGTGACAGTTTTTATGATGCAATGATACAGAAAGACTTCTTTTCTTAAGGAAAGAAGGCAGAGGTTATGTTTTCCTAACATTACCACAAATGATTTGGGTTGTAGTGAAAGGCTTGATTTGTTCTTTGCTATCAGTAATTGATAAGGTCACGGAAAATGTGATACAAGGCAGAGATTTGGGAAATTTTGTTTTAATACTGTGGCTGAAAAGTCTTCTGTCTAACAGTACATGTTCCCTCTGGATTAAGTAACCTTTGCAAGTTTTCCACAAACTGATTCTGCTGAATAGAAATTGATTAATGAGCTCAGACACCGAAATTGTCACTAGAAAATAGCCATTGAGATTCTAGTCAGCAATCACTAGCCCCAGGGTCAAGGAAGACCATGGACCAACTTAGCTGAAAAGAGAGCAGCCTTCATTTGTCTTCTCACTAACTTCATTTTAACTGTGCCTGGTGGCATACGGTGCAGCCAGGAGTCTGCCACCACTTTTCTGATAAATCCATGTACTGAGGGCTTCTTATCTAAGCTATAAAAATTCCTTCAAGGTTCTAATGTCATTGACCTGGATCTCCACTGCCTTAAGGCTTGTAAAGTTATTTACACCTGTGTGATTCCAACTTTTCTATAATTTCAAACACAGTCTATCACTAGGGGCATCATCTGTGATGATACCTCTAAAGATTCCTACCTCGTTGTTGCCAGTTTCTTTTGAAAATACATGCTCTAGTAAAATCCAGCTTACTTAAGAGATGCACATCATTTTCACTTCACTCTCCTTCATACCACTGACAGCTACTATAATTAGTCATGTTTAAGCCCTCCAGAAATATAAGACTCCAATTAGCTTTCTGTGGACAATCTTTTTAACCCCCTCAGAATTTTGGATCTGCTGGCCTGAGAGAGGGACTTTGCATGGAATCAATCCTCCAGCCTGTCTGAGGATACGTCACGTTCAACAGATCTGAAAGGACATAAAGAAGGGGGAATAAATTCTCTTAGTGGTATGATGCCCCTTATTTGATGCTGTGAAATAAGAAGGATGTGAGAAAAGGAGGAAAAAAGGAAAAAAGCTGAAGAGGAGCCAGGCTGTCAGCACATGTAAAAAGGATACTTTCCTACTAGCTTACTATTCTACTTCTAGGAAGACCTGGAGCCACCCAAGAGACAGAAGCATTCTTTCTCAGTTGAAAATATTGTCTTTACCAGGGGAGTTGGAATTGCCAATCCTTGAACTCTGACATTCTCACTTGAACAGAGCATTGAAGAGGAATTTGAAATTCCAACCTGAAACCCTTAAACGTGGATTTGCTTATTGACTTAAAAAAAAATAATAATCAGAGACTGAAATACTTATGCTCGATTTCTACCCTGATCTTGTAAATTATTCTCCTGAAATGAATTCCCATTCTTGGTTAATATCAGGAATTTATAGATTTCAGGGAAGTTATTGGCCACTAATTGTCATGTCATTTCCTTTGTTCATCCAATTATTTTGCCTCTGAAAGTCATCATTACTTTGCTTTCAACTTTTATGCCTTGAACAAAACAGTGGATGTCTGTTTTTTATAAATCAACTATACACAAAATTATCACCTACACATACAACAGAAAAATTAAGTTTCATTACAGTCACGGGCATTTTAAATTCAGATTAATTTAAATATCTTGATGTTCAGTAGAATTCTAAAAATAGGTCAATGGTAGTTCTAGAAGTAACTACAGATATTGGCAATTACGTAAAAGCTGTATCACATCATCATTGTATTTTATAATAGTGCTGGATTTCTAGAAAGACAGAAATTAGTGAATTATTAATGAAACAGCTGATGTTTTAGCAACTAATTTTAAATTCTGTTTTTCTGGTAGCTATTCCATCAGTAAGGAGAGATGTTTTACCTTTGGAGCTAGTAGTCTTTTTTTTTTCCCTGAAAGACCCTAATACATTAACTCAGTTCAATTATTTTTCTGTCCTTTAAAAATGATACACTTTTTGATTATTCAACAGCTCTACAGTTTTAAACATCAAAAAGATTGGTCTTACAGGCTTTTTTTTATTCAGACTTTCTTGTCTCATTCTCCACGTCCTTCTTCCCATTATGTGCTCCTTGGGCAGATGCAGCCTCCAGGGGCTTCTTTAGGCTGAAGTACTACAACTTGAAAGTTATTTTACGATGTGAACATTGCTCAATCCCAGAAGTGTATTTCACTCATTGAGTGAGGGGAATGATGGTCTTCTATTTTAAAGTTAGAAGGTTCCCAGCATTCATGTATCTCTGATGTAAACTGCAGCAAGATATTTAACCTCACCAGCTTTCTCTTTTGCACTTCCAAGACAGGTATCAGGAATTACTCAGGGATATTGTGATGAAAAGTTATTGCTTGTGCATGGAGTAGGGTGCAGAAATCCCATACACTAGGACTGGTGACGTTAGTCCCACTGCTGAAAGCCCCATGCCCATGGGCACCACAGTACCTGAGCTACAAATATCTACACTTCCGTACAAATGCTTTTATTTCTAAATCTGTTCTGCATTTTTGAAAATGTTGCCCTTACTGTTCCACAACCACTTAATTTGCAGTTCAAATTCCAACTGCACTGCAAATCAGGTTGACTTTAAAAAATAGCAATAAGTCACACCAAAAACCTCATGTGAAATGAATAGTATTCAACACATGCTAGAATATTTTTGCAGCTTTTTCTAGCTAACCACAAAAATAAAAGCAGCAAATTAACTAAAATTATTTTTTTTTTACATAAAAGGCACTTCAGACACTAAATGGCTAAGTATTAATGAAGCACATGCACAGATTCAGAATTTATTCCAACGCATGCCCCAAATGGTGTCTCTGATGCTCTCAGTTCAACAATAACTGAGATATGGCAAGTTTTAACAGTATCTTGCATCTGAGAGAAGCAGCACTGACAGACACACAGGTTTTGCTGCCTAGAAATAGAGTATTTCAAGTTATAATGATAGCCAGACAAAAAGCATACAGGACTGAGTAGCTTCTTTGGGATTATTTTCACTAGATGTCATAAGGTCCCTGGGTACTTGTACAATCAGTAACACTTCACAGAGCCTTCACTTCTAACAAATAATTAGCTAAAATTGAACCAGAGATTTCTTACATGCATGTCATAGGTTTGATATGAATAATGAGGGAAAAGGTTAACAGTGGGTCATAGACAGTTCCCTGTCTTCCAGCTTATTTATTCAGTGAAATGAGAAATTGATCACATTATTTCGTATAGAAGAACCTGATTCATTACAATCAGCTCTGAATTGGCAGTTTTTGCTTTAGGCAATTTCAGAACATTACTTATGCTTAAACAGTTACTGGTAAGGTCATTTTACAACTTGTAATCACCTCTCTGACCCCTTCATGACCATAGTCTCAAAAGCTGAAGCATATGTGAAAATTCATACAAGCATATATATGAACAGAAAGCTAAGAGTTAAGTAAGAGTGCTGAACAAACAAAACCAGACAATCCAAGTATGGATGACCACATTTAGGTGGGCTAGAAAAATATCGGGAACACATTCTCTCTTGCACATCAAAAATGCACATCAAGTCATCCCTAATTTGGTTAGGTATCTATTGGAGGGATAATTAATCTGGTATTACATGTGGCAATAATAAGTAGAAGGCATGAAAAAAGAAAGGCAGCAGAGACAACTATAGGTAAAGATCTGGAGTTGGAGGTGATCCTACAGGGGCTGGAGGGACAGAAAAGGTGGGTGAGCTCTTTTCCCTAAGATCATCAATGGTCATTACTCCCTCTTCTACAGACCCAAACTCCCTTAGCACCATGAACCATGCTCTCCTTGCCCTACATAAGGTTTATAACAACTTTCCAGAACTGCCCATATGACAGGACGAACCTGCAGGTATTTTCTCTTGCAAGATCAAAGTTCAGTCCTGCAAAAGCTGACATAATGAATGTATAAACATTATATATTCAGATGTCAAAGTCAAGCAACATCTAAGGAGACAACATAAAGACTTGGATTAGCCTTGTGAAAAAAAAAAGCATTTTTCCATTTTGGAACAAACATCTCTAATCAATAGCTGTCTTGGCCTCCAAAGGGAATAAACAACTTAATTATAACAAAATAGGAATGTCAACAAGTCAACAACTAAAGTGCCATTTTTCTGTTCAAAGAGAACAATAATCCGCTTGCATTTTCAACCAAATACGTCTCTGCAAAACTTGCAAAATTCTGTGGAGTCCAGAGTTCCACTTCTCATTTATTGCTTCCACAACAATGCACTCTCTCATCAGGGAGATGAAATTATGAAAGAAAAAAGCAAGTGTTCTACCTAATACTTAAACCTAAAATTACATGTTGTTATATAAACCTATTTTGTGGAAATATTTCAAAGGATTTCTGCTCAAAAGCAGAACGGAAATATATTTTCAAGCTTTGAAGATCACATAGAACATAATTGTGATTTTTTCAGACTGAAAGACCTGTCCCACGAGAAATTGTACATCCAGCATCAGGGGCCTACAAAAATAGTTAGCACCCTCCTTCTGCTGCAAGAGTATTATATCCTTTCTTCAAAGGTTCCCAAGTCTCTATAATAAATTGAAGATATTTCATTTTAGACACCAGCAGATTCCATAATGAGTTAAGCCTCTTTACGGTTTATTTTAATAAAGCACAGCTTTCTAAATATACAGAAGCTATAAAGCATGCAGGTTGCAGCAATAATATGTTTAGTAGCCTTGCTTGATAAAGTGGAAATGTTCGCATGTTTCAAATTACGAGCAATTTAAAGTAGGAAGTAAGCAAACCAGCTCTTGTGTTATGAAGCTTGACATTGTTAAGCCTTAAGAGAACACATACTTCAAAGTCATACAGACTGAAATACACCCTGTAAGCTTGGCAAGAGGAGCAATGCCAGAATGATGTACTGCACAAAAAATCACCACAAACTTCCATTTCAGTGCAAAGTCGCCTAGTTTCAAACTTTAAAAATTTACTGCTGGTCCTATGTTAAAAATGGATTCATTATTCATTTTCGTATGAAAAGACCACTGCATATGAAAAACACAAGGAAGCTTTCCTTTTGATATCAACCAAGAAAAGTAATTACTGTAAATTATAAATAGTAAAAGCCGTATCAGTATTTTAAATTAACTAACAGAGTCAGGAATATCACTTGATAGAAAAGCTTTCAAAAACATTAAGGTAACTTAGAATTCTTTTTACCTGCATCAACATTAAGCGTGGAGAATTTCTTCTCCTCCATGAATTCGGTATGAAGTCTGCAAAAATTTACATCGTGTATTTTCTGCCCATAAACAGCAGAATTAAAGTCAATAATACTATTTATCAACCTAAATGTAAACATTTCTAATTTTGGATAGAACTCAATTAACCAAATTACTGTACAACAATTATACAACAAAATACTAAGAATGGACTAGATCCACAATAGGAATTAAAAGATCTCAACCTAAGCAGTCTCTGATTTGTCTGTCAAATCAGCCTGGAATATCATAACTTTTCAAATCTCTAGCTACTTTATTTCAGAATAGAACTGATTAAGATGTGTAGATGCATGGACTTGGAAAGAATTATTCTCCAAGAAGGCTGCAATAGGAATCATATGTACAAGTCCACAACTAGAGCTGCTACATGCATAAATGTCACTTATCAGCTCAGTTAATAAACTGACAGCAAGTAAGATATCCACAGGTAAATCAAAAGTGTAAACAAGTACCTAAAGTTTTTCTGAAAACAGGTAACTCTCACAGAGAACAACTGCACGTTTTGTGTCCATCACAATGCAAAAGTGGCGCTCATTTTTGTATAAAGGTTCTAAAAATCTTCACTTTACAAGTAATTTTAACTTGTAGCTATAAATACCGTGATGCCATATATGCAAAACTACTTACCAATAAGGTAAAATTCAACCGATTTCTTGAATTTCCGTCTGCATTTTTAAGCATGAGCTGCACTTAATGAACCTTCTTCTCCCTTTATTCCTTTAGCATTCATTTAGATTAAACTCACTGACCGTTTTATTCTTAATATGCACAGTATGACTGTGAACACAAAGGTGCTCACTTTGGAAATATTTTTAGTAAACAGCAAGAGTTGACAGATCTTACACTGTGCATATCTGTTTCTGAGAGATCATTAAGCAACATGCAAGGATGACACTGTAAACTAACAGAATGAGATATTCCAAACTGACCAATTTAACAGCAAATCCTAAATCATGGTGCTGCTTTTGAAAATCCCTGTCTGTGTGCCCGAACACAACAAATGCCAGAACATTTTAAAGGCTCTGATATGCAATCCAACTTCAGATGCTACTTGAAAGACTGCTAGTGCAGTCTTAACTGTCAGGAAGAGAAATTAATGTATATTAAAAATATCTGAAGTTTTTATATCATGTTCTGACACTCTCAGGTCCTTTGATGAAGGACTAAAGAATACAGAGAAGCAGAGATGGCCTTCCCTGCTTCGAAGATGTTTGCTCAGCAGCTGTGTAGGCACTGAAGAGCGGAGCCCCAGGTGAGCTAACCTGCTCTGCCAGGAAGGTCAAATCAGCTTCTTCACTGCCCTATGCTGCTAGAGAAGCCAGCTGCCATGCAGCTCCAAAAATTCTATGCTACACCACGATTCATAACGGAGGCTCCCTCACTGAGGTACACAAGTTTATGGCAGCCTTCCCAAATTAAATCTTATTAGCTGAGTTTAAAACATGAAGGAACGGACTTGCCAGTTGAGTTAAAACAAAGCTGATGGTAGAAGGAGACGCATGCCACAGGATTTTGAGTTCCCACACCTTTGTTTTATGCTAGGAGACTGAACCTTCCCTTTCAATCCATTAGAAAATGACAGCAGCAGCAAATCAGTCTTTGTTCAAAGCCACAGAACTCTTATTTGTGCAAAATGAGATCTCTCCGGACACCACCTTTTCAAGCGCACATGATATATGCCATTTGCCTTTTTTCTAAAAAACATTAGTAAATTCAGCAGAAAGAGTGCTTTAGGATTTCTGTGGGCTCATATCACCACAAAAAGAATTGACTAGTTTGGTCCAGACCACAGGCAGGTGATATCTCCATCCTGCTGGTTTTTGTTTAATAGACAGCTTCAACTGGCTATAAAATAAAATCCTGCACCTCTATGGACCTACTTTTTTGTGGGTGTACTTTTTTTTTTTCTTATATTATGGTTGTTGAGGCCTTTTTTGGTTCCTTTTTGTTTTGTGGTTTTGTTTTTCCGGGGGTTTTGGGGTGGTGGGTTTTTTTTTGTAAGTCATGGGCATTGAGAGTCAGAATGCTTTGTCAGATAATGCTTTCAGTTGATGCTTTTGGAGACTTGAATGCACGTAGCGCCTGACATTATATGCACGTGTTCTATATAATTCCAAAAGCACTCCCATTATGAAAGATTAGTACAGTTGTGCTTATGATGTATTTAGGTCGTCTGTTACTGAATATTTCTACTGTCAGTATAACAAAAGTGTGATGATCACAGTTAAAGCTTAACAAAGAAAATGCTGTCAGGCAATTAGTAAGCTGAAGTCAGCAGTACCAAAGTGAAATATATCATGTTTGGAATAGCACAGTGGTTTGCTAGGGATAAACGTTGAAACAGGTCCTCGTACACAGAGCATATCCCAGCCTCGGAAAAACAGTTTAGCATTAAAAAAAACCAAAACCGAAAACGAGAGAGAGAGAAAAGAAGGCAACACAGCTTTAACTTGTTACCAGATTTCTTACTTTTCTTTACAAAGCTGACTCAGCCACTGGGCACCCCGGAAGGCGAGTATTCATTCATTATACCACATTTGCCTTTTTATGATAGTAAAAATGGCATACCATAGGTAACGGCCACACTACAAAGACATATATCTACTTAAGAAAAGTCTATCAAATGAATCTTCTCAAAAACCACAGAGATTTTGGGAAGAAAAGAAAAAAAAAAGAAAAAACAAAAAACCACAAAACCCAAGTGTATCTTATTCTTGAAAGACATTAAAAAAAGAAAAAAGGTAAATAATTTGGGAAGGCTTGCTAATATTAGGCTCTCCATTCCATTGGAGGAAATAGGAAGATTGAAGTACAGTAAACTCAAACCCAGCAAGAGGTCTTTCCAAAGTCTCTAAGCCTCCTCAGTCCACAACTGAGCAATTAACAAAAGCTATAAACGGTATGCTTTTAGAAAGGAATGACAGCTAAATTCAGATACGACCTGACGAAGCATGATTTCATCACAAATTAGTCAATACTGGCTAATTTACAGTAGGTCTCAGTTTGTTCTGAAATGTTTTACTGGCCCCATTCTTTAATTGTCAAACTTCAATCTTCCCTAGCCTAACTATGTCTGTAGATACCAATTTAAAGCTTATCTCAATAAAAATCCTTAACGATAGAATTACAATACCCTGTTGCCTGGAAGTTTAAGCCCACCAGAGAACACAGGAAAACATCACAGACACGATGCAAATAAAAAGAAACAGGTCAACAGCAGCACCCAGAGACACATGCAACCAGCACCCAGAGAGCTGGTGGGACCACTAACTGTTACTGACAAACTTACAGGCAGAAAAACAGAAAAAAAAAAAAGGGACTCGAGGGGAAATGGAGGAAAAATGAATTTGTCATTAACCTAAGCCTGACTACCTTCAGAGACCAGGTTCTGAACTGCTACATCCCTTCTTTTATGCTGAGGTCTTTCAATCTGGATGCTGCGTATAAAACTATTTTCAACACTTATCTCTAGCATAGTTCTTTGAGGAACATCTTAAGGGTGTAAGAACACACAACATTCATACTGATTTACACTCAATGATTATGTAGTCCAGCGGACAACTTCAGCTCTGCTAAAAAGCACAGAGTGAAGCAAATGCATGCAAATACACCACACAAGGACCTTGATAATCTAGTACATCCAAGCCGCCGAGGTATTTTCTTGGTGACACTATAGATCCTCCAGTAAGGATCCATTACAGTAGCTTTTGAGCTAGAAGAGATTATCTAAGAAAATTAAATTATGTGCAATAGTCCTGAATACAAAAAAGTTGGCAGCATTTGTGGACAAGTAGTATAACAGAGACAGTCAGAAAATGGGAGACAAAGAATCAGTAATCTGAAGGAGCCATTTAATGACCCTTTCCAGAATATGGGGAGATTTAATTCTACTGCAAAGATTTATACTGAATAGACCACATGCAGAACACTGAGGTCTCCCTTTACTGCTAAGACTATGCCTTGAACTGCCAAGAACTACATTCTGAGTCTTTTAACTCTTGAAAGCTGGAATACTAGTATAGGATACAAAATGAAGGAGACTCAGCAAAGAATAGGTTTTGGCGGGATTGATAAAAGTATCGATACCAAACGCTTGGCAGGGTAACAGCTACGGAAGGTACAACTGTTTTCATTTATACGAAGAGTATAGACCCCAAAAAAGTAGTAAAAATTGCCTGCTGAATGAAACTTTCTCTCAAAAATATTTGTCGTTACAAGGCTTAGAGAGATAATTGGAAAAAATGAAAGTTGGGAAGGGTGAGAAAAGAAAGTGATAACTTGGGCTGAAGCTCTTTGTTCAGGAGAACCTCTGTCTAGCTGCCTGCATGGACTGACACCTTCCCACGGGCTTGCAAGTCATCAGTGAAGGTGACCCATGAGAAGCAATAAGCCATACCCTATAAAATGTAAATCACACAACCACTCTTTAACTGTTACAATAAGCTGGCAAGTGTTCTCTGATAATCTTTTGGTATTGTTTAGCAGAGTTTGTGTCTGTAATAGAAACCATAAGTTAAAATTCCCTGGCACTTGGCGCATGCTGCAGATAGTTCAACAATGACAAACCCACACACAGTTGTTCATATCTGGCCCAAAGCTTTTTAAGGCTGCATTTTCAGGACAGGCAGAGGGCAGCCAGATGCTTTGGGAAGTCCACCATTGTTTTTCCACAGAAAGGGAAGGAGTTGACCTCTGGCATTTCACTGTTGCAAAAAATTTTACATCTCCACTAGTTGTGATCTCTCTTACTGAGACACTGACTTACTGTCAGCCACTGACTGTGTCTGTGCCACTCATTTAATGTCATATTACTCACCTTCCACATTCTTCATGTATAAGTTCCAGGTACTATGCAGGCAGGTAGAACCAAAATGAACTAGTATGAGATAATATCTGCGAACACTTGACACTGAATTATAATTCACATAGATCTTTACTGACATATATATCCATCATTATGATGACCAACAGTCTCTCAAAAATTTCTCAAAATAATTTTTCTCCGAAGGAATAATCATTTAATTTTCTGTGAAGTTATGCTTTATGTCTCTCTAACTCCACACTTCCACTTAGTTCTAATATAAAATTTATTCTCTCAAAGAAAAAGACATTTCTTGGGTAGCTAGAGTCCTCTGCTGCCTTATGTTAAAGTGGCAGCCTTGAACTGACGTTCTTTTCCATTGGAACAAGTGCCAAGACAACAGCCAGAGCACACTGAGTGTGCTCCACCTGTACCACACAGTTGGTGTGCCGGGATGGCAACCACTCCAGTGACGTCTTGCAAATAGTATTAATACACAGACATGTAAAAAACAGGATTTAAGACTTTTCCTAGTCACTACTTTATTTGCCATGAAGTGAAACACCTTAGATACCAGCTGTTTAAAAGTTGTAAGTCCACTGTAAGGCCTCTGGCTCCACCATAAGGAGGTATAAACATCTTAGAATTAGAGGAATCATTCTTGGAATTGGTCAATACATTTCTATCAACTATCACAAGAGAGGCAACCAGGACACCTGCAAAAAGGAGAGGGAACCAATCCAACACTCAACTTATTCCACCAAGTAGAAACTGTATAACATCACTATCTGAGGGCAGAACTCAGAAGATGTTCATGAATTTCCAGCTGCACAAACCTCACTTTGCTTTTAGCCTATATCTATAAGTTCCTCAGTCTCTGATCCAGGTTACACTTCCTTAATCCATTCCCTCCCCACTCCCCAGTAAAGAAGATCTCTTGCATTCTGCTGCCCTCTTCCAGACACAGTTGCATAAACTTCCTCCCCTTCAAGTCCCTTATACAGAGGAACAATGTTATGTTGCCATTTAATACATTTTAATTGCTTTTAATGGCATTTAGCAGCTAAAAAGGGGGAAAAAATCACCACTTCTCAGATAGATAACAACTGTAAGTGTTACGAAAAGCACATTTCAGCACTTCTTCAGGAAGCAGGGCAGTCAGTCACCTCAACAGCTGTGGTCTTCAATTCATTCTGGTTGTGCTTATCTTCCTTATGATGGCTCTTCTTCAGCTTTTAATTATGTTCTATAGGATACGAGTCTGAACTGTTTTCTCAGGACGCCAGCCAACACTGACAACACGCTATTTTTCAGGCTGAATTATTTTGATAGGCAGGATTACAATGATATCAGGAAAACAGCAGCCATAACATTAGTACTGACTGCATTTTCCTGTCACTTAAACTAGCACGATGGCCTAAAGAACTTGCATTCACTGGGAAGACACTGGAAGTACACAGGATGCACCTAGGTAGGCCACCTTCTGTTTGAGGTTTTTTTTTCCTTCTGTTACTGTGATCTTCCATTTTGAACGGTGTTGAATTACCAGGAAAGAACTGCCCTTAAACCAAATCAGAGTAACAGGTGAAATGAAAATGACAGAAAAGTGCATGCAGTTCCAGGACAAAAATGCAAATAAGCTCCGGAGTTGTGCTAGTTTGAGGATGTCAAAATTATCTTTACATTCTTCTAAATTATTTCCAGAGAGATTTTATAATGCTTTGCTACCACAAACAGAGAGAAAAATCCTGAACTCCGCAGATAACGTTTGGCCATAGGCAACAAGCAAATCAGGCCATTGTCAAATCAGCAAACTGACAAGAGGCAGGAAAATAACTGCAATGCAATGTTCTGCTTTGCTGGTGCTCAAACCCTGCAACACCAGGCTGGCTGCTGATGCTGTTAACAGGAGAGTCGGGATCCCAGGGGGCTGCAGTTGTCTGTGGGACCCCTATTCAGCAACAGTTTCCAAATCCATTGGCACCAGGATTCACCAGTTTTCAGCCCCAAATGCACCCCCTCTCTCACTTTCTCCTTACAGGAATGGCTCAATGCCTTTTCTCAGGAACAGCAAATCTCAAATTCGTTTATAATACTTTGAGTAGATTCTTCCTGATAACCCGGGAACTACAGGGAAGGCAGAATTACATCTTTACTCTGAGCTATGCATGCCTTTGAAGTAAAAAGTAAGATTTTAAAGACTTAATTTCACTATCACATACAAATATAAAGATCCCTCTGACAACCTTGGAGGGGTTTTTGCCCTTCTACCCTGACAATACCCTGCACACCACAACTGGACCAAGTGAGGTACTTAACAACCACAGTGGCCAATAGTCCTAACCCCTGAGTTCCCACTCCTTTATTTCTGTTACTGCTGTTATTACGAACTCACCCATCCACACACTATTCCCTTGCTAGGTTCATGATGATGTAACCACATTGTCTTCAACTGAGTTATTGATTTATACTAGCATAAGAGAAGAATCAGACTAATAAATATCTACAAGATGAGAATAAAGACCAATTAGTGCTTGCACAGAAGCTGTTTGCACTAAAATTAATTCCATCTGTAGTAAATCTAGACAATAGATAGAAATGTCAGTAGAAAACTAAGGGTATTTTATTTTGTCTTAGCTTCCTGTTTACTTAATTTTATGGATATATGCTTTTTTAATCAGTGCTATTTGTTAAAGTTGTCATGAAATATAAACGGATTAAGCCTAATTCTGCCAGACAATATATGCCATTCAAGAGCCCTACAGTATGAAAGCATCCTTCCTGAATCTACAGATTTCTGCACAGCAAGGGTTCTTCAATGGTTTCTAAGTATTTATACATATCATCTCACATCACAGACTTAGCTATTCCAAACAGACAAAGGTACCTTCCACACAAAGGTCACAGGCCACTGTTATTGACATATGCCTTTAATCCTTTGGATGCTTCAAAAGATGAAGATTAGCAGCAATCCTCAGAACTCGCACCCAGGAGATAACTATTTGTCAAAAAGTTGATATTATTGATGCTTACAAGAGAAGAAGAGTATGTAATTTATCTAATAAAACTCAGGTCTTGTTTGCCTAGACTCCAGAGTTTTGACAGATCCCTTGCTGAATTATTTGATGTTGAGTTTCATATAATAAATGCAAATTTTTCATCAGCTATGCATCTTCTTAGGAGCAACCGGTATTATTGAGTGGATTTTCTTCCTTGGTTTTCTCCAGACTTTTTCCTCTTAAAGTCTTTGTTTCCTTTAGAATTCATTATAAATGACATAATTATATGTCTTTTTCTCCCTTGATTGAGAGCATTTCTTACAGATGATGATTTACCACTTGGAAATTACAAATAGCATGAATAGATACAATTATTATATTGCAGAATTTCCTTTAAAATCCAGAAATATAATTTATGAACTGTTCAGCTAAACTACAAGTAGGCAGGTCACATTATTTTCTCAAATCTTCATATGTGACCCTTGATACAAATTTAGTTGTTTCCTCAAAATGGATTAGAAAGTTTTCTCTGGAACACTGAATTAAGACTGGGATGAACAGAAATGGACATGAAATGCAAGTAAAAGAAACTACACAAGAGAACTACTTTCATGAAGATTCTTTCAGGCATTCGCCATGGTTCAGTAAGAGTGTTCCAACTGAGGTTTTACTGAGGTACAGTCTGACCAAAGCCCATTGAATCAACTGAAAAGCTTCCTATTAATTTTTAACTAGACTTTGGCCCAAGCTAAGAAGATCACGCATTAACAGCGCCTTTAGTTTTCTAGTCCCATTTTCCATAGAGAGAAAGAAAGGTAACACAATGCCTAAAAGTGTAAACCATGGCTGTTTGAGGCCAGCGGTGTTTTTACAGATCACTTGTTACCATGGCATTTATTTATGGCAATGTGTGCTTGTGTCTTTGCAGGTGGCTCTCCACAGCATACAAAAATAAACCAAGAAAAACTTCTTAATCTGTCCTACATAAATACCATAGTATTTGTTGTTTTGTTCTCATTGAACTGCCAGAATGCAAACGTCTTCTGCTCTAGAAACACATTTAATGTAAAAATGTAAACTATTTCTTTTGTCAATGGTGTTAATTAATTAAAGAAGCAAAAGCCCTGGAACACTTTTACACATATGATTGCACGCGTCCGTTAGTGCATTAGTTACTGCTGGGACACACACACTGAGGCCTGCACCAGAGTCTGTTACAGACAGTATGGCCCGAAGCCCACTGAAATCAATCTAAAAAGGCAGTGACTTCAATAGAGTCCTATGCGTACGTGTTTGCAGCAGATGGCTGTTCAACAACCAGTTCTATTTGACACAGGCTCATCCTCCCTTCAAAAATGAGGGCCAGAGCATCCATTAAGGGAGTGAGGAGAGGAGGTGAGAGGGCTGGGGGAATTAAAGATCAAAGAGGTGCAATTAGGCAATGTTAATGAGGAATACTCTCAGAAGATTTCCACTTCTGTAAAAAGTCTTCAGTTTATGTTATAAACAGGACTCTATATAATGTAGAGCCATCTAACCATTCATTTGATTTGATTCTGGGTGCCAGTCTTTGCCAAAAAAATGTTATAAATTAGGGCTGCTAACATGTTAAGCATACTCCGAGTGATATCAAAGTCAAATCTCATACTCATTTTAATCAGGGCAGGGCTAGGCCAGTGCTCAGGATTTCTCAGTATCTTATTCATAATGTCTAATATAAAGTCCTATTTCTTTCATCAGATACTTGCAGCTGGAAAAAAAAAGAAACACACGAAAAGCCACACACCATGGTATTTTTCTGAGGCATGGAATAAAAACTCTACCATTTCTTTTCATTGTCTTCTAGCTTCAAGTAAGATTTAAAAAACCACCAACAAACAAACCAAAACACTAAAACCCCACAACCAAATTACTTCTGATCTCACAACTCACTGCTCCAGTACTTGATCCTGAAGTGATGCATGACAAGAAAATTCACTCCCATGGAAGAGCTTGCAGAAAATCTTCAACCTTCTGCGAAAGTCCCAGTTGCTTCTAACTCAACCCTTCTGGTCATACACTGCTATCCCTTTACTTCTTCCAGCTCTGGCATTTATTGGATTACATAGATCAACTGACAGAAAACAAACCCTGTAAGAAGCAATAAATATATTTCAACATGATGCAGATGTGATTCAGAAGCATACCAAATGCTAGATGAGCCAGTGAAGTTCCAGCCCTGCAGAGATGTATTGCTCCATACAAAGAAATTCAGAAGCCTTAGAATAAGTCTGACTACAGTAAGAATATAAAACCAAGAAGTAAACTCCTACAGCCTATCACCAAACCTAAGCCAAATAATCCCAAAGAGTTTAAGAAACAGCTTCACATTGAACTGAACTATTTTGTCTGCTTTTTCAGAGAGTAGGTTCTCTCCTTCCATACCCCTCTCTTACTGTCACTCATGTGAATATTCTGTGAGTCAGTACAACTGGTAAAGCTTCAGAAAACGGTAAGATCCTTTGGGTGTGGAAATGCTTTTGTCAGGTTGACAAATTAAACTTCAAATAAGCAGCAGGAACATGTTGCAGAAGCACCAGCAGAGGGACAGAGCAGGACCACCTTTCTTCTTAGGTCTAGAGCAACTTAACCACCTGGCCTAAATAAAAATGCTGTACACCAAGAAATTACAAGTCCAATGCAAAGATGCCAGTTATCAACAGTGTTGTCCCAGTAGCCTAACAAACCAGGTCACCAGGTCACCATCATGGAACACTTCCCAAGCAAAGCCAAGTATGATGTCTGCATATTTGATGCCAACGAAAATGTTCCCTCCTGACATGTCCCTCATGCCAGCGGGGACAGACACTTTGGGAAAAAAACGTAGCAGAAACTGTAAGTGGTGCCCTGAGTGGCAGAACCATGTCAACATCCAAACACACCAGTGACAAAGATTATCTGATCAGGTAATACCATCACAATCGATTTATTGACAGAGATAGTAAGATTTAGAAAGAAGAAAAGAAACATCAGAAAAATTGTTCTCAGGGAGGTTGGAAAAACACCTCTTCTAAATGTGAAATGTGTAATTTTCATGTACATTTTGCTTTTATTAGGCTCTCCTTAACGCATTGCTTGGATTTTAATGGAAAAGCAAAAGCAAGATGCACTGCTTTCTAAAGGAAAGAGAAAAGTAATCATCTATGCAAGTAAGAGAGAAACAATCTTTTGTCTGGATATCCAATACTGGTCACATGATTTTCTTGTGTTCTCCTAAGAGTCTGCTGAGTCCCACCATCCAGAGTAGAAGGATCTTTCTGTTTAAACCATCAGGGATCTGCTGTTGCCTTTGACTTCTGCGCATTACAGCAACACTGTTTGGTCCTCAGATACAAGAAAATCCTTAAGACTTCTGAAGATCCAACACAGAATTAAATCAATACTTTTATCTGAAGTTTCAGCCAAGTTACTTTATATTTTTCCCCCCTAAAATATAAAATTATGTACTCGCAACACATCTTGTCCTAATAAAAATATTCTTCAAAGTTCAAAATTATTTTGAAGTCATAATATTTGTTGTTTACTGAAATATGTTTTTGAAAATCCCTCCTTTTAAAGATCTTTTAAAATTCAAAGTAATTTACAATAATGAAAACAAGTCTAAAATCTGAGAGATACATAAATACATACTCTGCCGTTAACCTGCAAAATGGAAACAACTAGGAAAGTTCAAAATGTTTCACAAAATCTTTTTCATGTTTTTCAACCAGCTCTAGTTACACACTTATTACAGCAGAGGAGTTTTTTAAAAGCAGCTCTGTTTTCCACCAAGGGGTGACAAGATTTCACGGTGGGGATAATGTGTGTAAACGATCCCTTCATTATATAGGGTCTGATCTTGTATTCTTTGTGCATCCTAAATTCAACAGTGAAAGTAACTGTGTTAACAATAGTATTCCAGTCAAATTCTAATGGGATAATCGTGTCATTATGCCTACCTTAATTTCCCTTGTTTCATTTGGATATAGCATTTTACTTTCTGTTGTTGAGCCAAACTCTTCAGTAGGAGTTTTGCCATATAAAGTTGCACGGTTTTTTTCTGACTTGCCAAGATTTTATGCACCTTCATATGTTTCCCTGCTGGGGCAACTGCACTGAGACAGCAGAGAAACTTTCTCCCTTCCATGTTGCAGGATCTGACAGCTGTTCAAAAGCAAACACTATCCAAGATAGATCAGAAAATAATTACATCTACTCAAATGGAAACACAAGAAGCCATTCAAGTTTTGGGCCATTATCACCTAACCTGGAATTTAGCTGGGATACTTGATCAACTTAATTACTCTCACAGAGGCTGCTTGTCAAGGGTTCTTCTACTACCACAGTCCACGGGCATTTTGCATGGAGAGAGAAGCATCAACTTCACTGTGCAACTTTATAAAGGGCAAAGTAATTGCTGCAAACATTTCATTAAAATTTTACAAAAATATTATTTTCCTACTTCAAAGATAAAACATCTATACATCATGAGGGGCTGCATATTCTGATTTTGAGAATGTCTTGCAATGAAAACATGAAATTTTTACAAATTAATCATGAAAGAAGGGTTTCAGGCAGGAAGGCAGACAGAAATGCAAATTTGAAGGATCAGAATCTCCATACTTCTTGGTGAAGAGTAAGTCAAACACATGGCAAAAAAAAAAAATAATAAAAAAAAAAATGCCCAATCTGCTGCTTGCAGAATCAATAATATAAAACATATCTCCATTACACTCTGATTTAATTGAAACTACATTTGCTTAATCCCTGCCAGGAAAAAAGAAAGAATATGGCTACAGAATTCATGCGCCTACTTTTTATCTACATGACCTGCACCAAGAGCTAAGCCAAGTTTCATTAAAAATTATTGTTCTCATAACTTCTCCCCCACCCTCC
>VXBW01006069.1:1615499-1677166 GCA_013400375.1 Thinocorus orbignyianus | reverse complement strand
TTTTTTTTTTTTTTGCCTTAACAGAGTCCCATATGGCACCAATATCATGATAAAACTGCGGCAGTGCAAAGTTTTTCCCACTCTTATTTTTAAACAAATACTATAAAGTGACTTTATAGAAAAGTCAAAAGCTGTCAACAATGACAAGATCTCTCACTTGAAAAAAGTATCCTGGGCAAGTTTTGAAAGAGGGTATTTTTATCTGCAAGATGACCCACAACAAGATGTTCTCATGTCTTATGCATTGTACTGAACTATACCAGCTCCATGGAATACTATCCGCTTCTTGCTGGGTGCTTTGCTAACACATAGTGTGGTATTAAGGAATTCTTTTGTATTACTGTGGCATCTGCTAATAATGTCAGATGTGATCACAGCCCTTGCAAAACAAGTATTTTAACAACCAAAACCTTATGATAGGTTATATTTCAGTGACTTGGAAACAACACTGCATTATCCGAGAAAACAGCACAGATGTTGCTTAATAAACTGCTCGGTTTATGCATTGCATTAACCTCATGAAACATTTATGCAAATCTTGCATTAACAAAAGGTAAAAGAATCATTATCTGTTATGAAGAAAACAATGTGACAACCTTTGTTTTTATCTCTGTATTTTATGGGGGCATTTTAACTCTTAGGGGTTTCTGTTTAGGAAGACACAGGGGCATTATAGATTTTCATCTATTTTGTTTTCTCTTCTGCTATCATTCCTTCCAGCTGATTTCACATTTTATAATGCTAATAGTGGGTGTATGGTTTTGAGTTTCTCTACTGTCAGCTGGTCAGTAGGTCTGGGGGATATATTTAATGGAATCTGACAGCTGATGGAACTGATCTCATTGAAAGGGGATTTGATATGTGGGATGAATGTGGTGACCCTCAATTCGCCATATTAATGACCATTATTATTCAAACTCTTGCAGCCGATATAACTCTTTTTCTTGGACACACCAGTACATGTGTATAAAAGAAATGACTTATGGATGAGTTAGTCCGTATACTAGTTTGAGTGTCATTTAGATAGCATGTCAAAACAGATTAGCTATTTTACCCTGAGATAAAATTAAAGGAAAAGCCTTTGTACTCTGTACACTTGTAAACAAAGCAAACATAAAAATGGATAGTTTCACTGGACCAAGTCAGAAATCCAGCAAATACACACACCTTCAACTGTGGGAAAATACATACTTTACTCTGGGTAACATAAAACCTAGCAGTGAGATACTGTAGCTGCAACCAGCATCATCCAAAGAAGTTATGAGCACCCGTTGCGTGCAAATGATTTTTAGAAAAAGAGAAATGTATCAGCTTTACTTTACACAACCCAGAACCTAGGTAACTACACCAACCCTGCAGGAGAACATAACATTCTGCATTGATTTGTGCCAAAATATTTAACATTTCATTTGTCTTTTGCTTGTAGAATAGAAGAAGTTTGGCCCAAAGCCCCAAACCTGTGCATAACAGGAGCAATGACGCTACATTCCAAAAAGCCCTTAGATTTCTGTCATCTTCTGGCAGAAAGGAAGCTGGTCACAGATGATTTAACAGATGTGCAAAGGATACAAGAGCAAATCTTAGTATGTGAGCAAGAATCACAAGGAACGATTTGCTTTTAAATTACATGGTGGATCACAAATATAAAATCTATTATTGATCTTGAACACTGCCTCCTATTTTGAATGTCTTTTAAAGCCAAGGGCACTCTAATGCCATTTAATCAATAACTGCTTTCACATTTTTGAAGCAAATATGCAATTTGTTTACAGATTTTTAAAGGCCACTAATGTACATTACCTTTTCTTTTCTATTGCATCTGAGAGTAGGTGACGTTCTACACTATTCAGCTAGGGTGCCTGCTGTGCCAGGCAGGACATTCAAAACCTCTGCAGCCTGTTTTATGGCCCTTCTGATGCATGAATAATATAAGCACACTGCATTTATCTCTTTCCTGCTTTAACAAGTTCTCTAAAGGGACAGAAAGCTTTAAAAGGAACCAGATAAAGTGAAGCCGCCACCAAAATAAAGCATTGAGACACTCGACCTATACATAGAAGTACTGCAGCAGATGAGGAATGCATCAATAACCTTTAAGTTATTAAGGAAACCATCTGAGAAAGAGGATGTAATTAGATCATAGCAGTGAGTTTCACATTTGGTTTCCATATTTTTGAGGATTCAGTCAACATTAGAATATCTCAATTACTGTATGGTTTGAAAGGATTAACCATATGATGACACTCAATTACTCATTCATCTAGCCAAAAATGTTAAAAGTACTTGAAAATTCAGTTCTTTAATCTTTTATGAATTGCCTTTATCTAAAGATTGTCACCACATGGGCAAGGGCACCGTGTATCATGATCAGTGTAAGTTTACTTTCTTGTTTATTCTCTGTTGATGGAAATTCTAGCTAGGATTGTTTTTCAAATTTACACTTCTAGCACATTTTAAAAGTAGACTTTGAAACTCCCAAGGAACGTGAACATATGAACATGATAAAGCTATAAGATAATAACAGGAAGAACTTACCATGCATGGTAATTTTGTTTGACAATTTAGAACCTTAGCAATCTAACACACATTCAATTCTCACATTCCTCCAGCAAAGAGTCTCACTCTCACTATGCACAGGCTAAGCCAGCATTATGGGTACTCAGTTCTTTATCATTATATCTTACCTTTGATTAAATCAAAATTAACATCATGAAAAGAAAATCAGCATCTAATATTTTCACTTCAAGATATATGCATCTGCAGTAGATTCTCTATAGAAAAATTAAAAGGGTGATTCTCTATCTTTGAACCCCCAAACTTGTTCATAGCCCCGATTCAAACAGTAATTATTAGTTCTAGCCAGTAATAACCAGCGTCCTAATGTCAGTACTTCATTTCTGATCTTGCCACTGCCCCATGCAAGAACTATTTCATCTGATCTTTGATAACTTGTGGCTTTCAAAACTATCTCCTTGTAATTTTGCATCTTTAAGGTACCTATATCAGTGCATATTTACGCAAGTATATCTCTATATTACTTACACAAAGCCAAAAAAATAAAGAATGCATAAGCCACATTAATTTATTTCTTATACTTTTAATAGGACCAAAACTCTCTGCACAAACACTGTTACAAAGAGAAATTTGGACCAGAAATCAGTGACCATCCCATTTTATTTTGAGGGAAACCAATATAAAATAAAGCAGAGGAAATTGCAAGCACCATTTTTTTAGGCTGGTTTTGTTCTACTTCATGTAAAATGAATATAACACTCCGCAGACTTTCGGTCCCTGAATGCTACATAATCCCACACATTGGCTTGCTGAACCTGAGCCACAGCTGTTCTGATAACAGACCCTTTGAAATGGCTACAACTTTGAATAAAGGCAATATTTACAGTAATGATGTTACATGGGTGGCAGAATCATTGCTACACATACTCCTTAAGGTTTTTTTGCATTGCTCTTAAATAAGTGTGTAGTACTTTGAACACCTCAAACTGCACTGCTTTGCCCATGCTGTCAAAATGGTCAGACTTCAAATGAAACGGGTGAATCCCACAGCCTATTAGAAAGGGCAGGAATTTAAGTGCCTTAAACATGGTGATAGTTATTATTTAATCATGTAAGAAAAGCTAGATTCAAATCCCTAGTACCACCATTGCACATAGGAAATAAAACTCTACAAGGCAAGACTGTAACTGACAAAACAGAACAGTGCTCATGGCATATAATTGATTAATTTGAACATAATGTATTAAAAATGGAAAATTGCTAAGCATCCATAAATCCAACTGGATGACTTGTATCAGAAATTGAGGTATCCCAAAAGAGGAAAATTCAGCTAAGAAAAAAAAATTATTTTTTTTAATCCAAACCACATTCTCTTACTCCAAACCTGAAAATATTAGAGCTCATTTACGTGCAGCTTGAGGTCAAATTCATTTATACTACAAACGAAATCTTCCCATTGCTGTACTTGATTATCTCAGTATGAATTTTATAGTGGACTAAGAAGTCATCCCATCTTTCAACAAGGTCCACAGCTCTACCCTAATGCTATTTTCCCAAAAGAATGGAAGATCATGGTGCCTGCTGCTTCTTAGAATTAAAACATGCTTGCTCAATTCCTAGCTGAGGACTGACTGCACTTTTCTTTGAGAAGGTGACAAAGCTGTTGGCTTTTCTCTGCACCTATGGAATGGGTAGATTTAATGAGCACAGCCATGCTGCTGTACTAATTCCTCTCTGCATCACTCTGAAAGCAGTTAATTGTTCCTTCTTCAGTGTTCAGTCTACAGTGTTTGCAGGGAACTGTTCACAGAAACCTTGGAGTTAAAAATAATAAGATGATGATAATAATAATAATAATAATAATAATAATAATAATAATAATAAAAAATAATCAGTGAAACTGGGAAGCTTAGCCAGAGACAAACAAAATTCCACCTACTTTGTGTCAAGTGCTTCCTATTGTTTGATGCTAGGCCACCAAAGGCACCAAGCCAATAAAACATTAACACTAAAGACACCATGGCTTAGATTCAGGCCATCTGAACATCTCTCAAAACATCTGGTATGATTTATTGATTTTTTTTTTTCTTATTAGTTAATTTCTATCCCTTGAACAAGCATTTATAAACACAGTAAAAATGGAAACAGCAATAGTCACTTCTGTATGTCATAGAATTGCAAAGCCAAAACTATCCAGTACTGAAACAATTTATTAATATTCCTGTCGGTTCCCTGATGCATCCAAGGGGACGCACAGTGATGAAATGCTAAGTTATAAAGAAAAAGATATTCATATTTAAATCAAAGCTGCAGGGTTGTATTCAGTGGCAGCAGACACTAAGCAGGACATAGCCAAAACTGCCTGCTGAAGTCAAGATTTTCATTATGTGACAGTATTGACTGAAGAAAACAGCAAACCAACTCTGGTGTAAATCAATGAGCTTTTGCTAGGCTTTCACAAAATAAAAGACCTGCTGGATTCAAAAGTAAAATAATCAATTTTGTTACACTGAACAGGTTGAAGATTGCAAGGAACAATTCCACAGGCATCCACAATAATAATAAAGGTACTGAAAGAGAGAGAGGTTTTATTATCTGACCTGAAATGCTTAGGTTTTGAAGATACAAACACAAATGAGATGCAACAAATGCAGGGTTCTGACAAGTGATCTAGCTCAGCACCAGGTAAGGTTACTTTGGAAAAAAACTTCAGCAGAAAAACCACCACGCAAACAGCCCCAAAAGGTAAGCAGAAGTAAAAGGTTGAGATTATACATATTAGTTTTGCTCATTTGTGGATTTTTTTGAGCTAGTAAGATTTGTTCACAAAAAAAACCCAGACACATGTATGCTTTTTTACCTGATTTATGTCATCTGATTGAGATGACTAAATAAAGTTAAATCTTTACCAGAATTTATAACAGATTTCCTTCTCTTTCTTTGCATTATGGTTAGAAATTAAACCTACAAAAGGATAATTTAAAACAGTTCCTTTCTCTTAAGGCTTAGGGATTACACTGGACACAATTTCTCTCCTTGACTTTGAGTTATATTAACAGTTGAAAGTTTGAAGAACTCTTTGCAGCACAGCACAGATAATGCTCTCAGGAATACCAGCTACAAATAGTTCTACAACTGATTGGCTTTTCCTGTTGTTAAAACATATGGAATTATATCTCTTTTCCTGGCAGGAGACCGCACATATGGTGTGATGGAAATTCAAGGATTCATGGATCCTCAGTCCAGCAGTCAATTGGATAAACTGATGATAAAGAGGATTGTCCAAGTAATTTGTAAAAATTTCAAAACAAGTTTTTATTAAATATTACCTTCAATCAAAGCTAAAATGAGGTTTACTTCAGTTAAATGAAGCTTAGTAAGGCTGTAAAACGCATTTCACCAGATCAAAAATAACCATAACCTCTTCCCTTGACAAATGGCTTCTGAAAGGCACTGAAACACACACAATTATAGGCTAAAAAGCACTAAAATATACTCTGTACCACACACATGCAGCCTAACAGCTTGATTTCATCATAACACTTAAATGCAATATTTTCCTGCACAGTATTATATTAATATGATAAAGAGCAGCCAGCCAAAAAATAGCTGAAGAGCTGCAAAGTGATTTCAGAAATTGAAAAGCAATTTCAAATGTTTGGTAAGCATTAACTTGCTCACTGCGCCCTATCAAAACCAGCTGCTAGCCCATAATTTTAACCTTTTCCATTTCAAAAATACAAGACCTTGAAATCCTATATTAATGAGAAATGAATATGGTAATTGAAAGAGTAAATGTAATTAGAAAAGAAAACTCCCACCATCTCATTACATCAGTCTGTTCTACTAAAGGAAGACATTTTCAAATTGTGTATCCATATAGGATACTTCTATATATGTGCTGACAACCAATGAGTTTAATTACATTTAAAAACATTCTTCTGAATCACTCAGTGACTGATCTCACTGAACATTCACTTGCTACAGCTCTAATTAGTGGATGCAGGAATGCTAAGAGATATTGTCAGGCTCAGAAAATACAATGCCAAGCAAACTGAATGCAAGGGCACCCTAAGCAAGTTGATATCAAATGTTAAAAATCAGGTTGTCCCAGATCCCATGTCACCCCTACGTTAAGATGCCTCTCTATAGTTCTGCATCAAGCACGCAAGTAAAAGTGGGAACCATTTTCAAAAGCTCTTCCATATCTCAAGTCATTCTCTGAGGTTCAGAGAAACTGGCTCAGAGCATCAGAAAGGGGGCTGCCATCCACCATTGATACAAACAGTCTACAACACTCAAAGTGGTCCTGCAAAGTATGGACTTGTCCTTGTTTGAGGTGAAACAGAACCAATTCTCAGTAATCTCACTCTTCAGTTATGCCTCTTCGAACTGAGTGAAATTAACAGCATTTTTTTCAAATAACGTCTGCTTCTAGCAGCTATTATCTAATTTTTAAAATAGAACGATATGCCCAGAGGCTCTTACTTATACTTACTGCCATAACAACTAAGGTCAGTTAACTTTGTTATGTGTCAAGTTGGAGAGTTTGAAGTAGAAAAGTTCACACCTGTGAGGAGAGGCAGACAGGACAGGTGACCCAAAACTGACACCAGGGTATTCCATCCCATCTGCATCACGCTCAATACAAAGCTGAGGGATCAAAGGGGTCACTTCTTCAGTGGCCAGTATCCAAGGAGGATTCTGTTTGTATGCCTTTGATCCCAATCCATGAGTTCCAGAATCCAGTTCTTAACTTAGTCCACTCTGGGGCTTTCCCAGTGCCTAATAGTGATGTGATTATCATCCTGGCAGCTCGATACTGCTTTTGTACATACTTGTATATATTTCATTATTTTCATATTAATGTTGTTACATTTTCTTTTTATTAGTAATATTTCACTGAAATAATTTAGTTTCTTTTCAGCCCTTAGGTCTCTCTCTCATTCTCTCTCCCTGGAAAGAGTTTAAACAGAGCATTTGTCATTCATTTAGTGGCCAGCCCAGCCCAAACCACAACAGAACTTCATCTACTCATCAACCTGAGGCATTTTGAAAGTGTGACTTAATTCTCTAGCAAGTGCTTTTACTGCCAGTTGCAGTGCTCAACTAGAACAGGGTATGATTGAAGATACATCCCTAGAACAGAAAGATTCCATATTTCCTGGAATATATCTCAGCATTGATTTCACATACATACATAGTTTAAACAACATCCAAGTTACACAACTAAGTGAAGAACCTTTCTTCACCAGAAGAATGGAAGAGAAGAATAGTTAAGGTAGAGACTACATTATGGAATAATTACCATACTTCTACCCCACTTCTTAAAAATGCTTCTGCATGTTTAGTCAGCATTCAAGCTCATTAAGAGCCTAGACCCGACTGAATTTTACCAAAAAAAAAAAAAAAAACAGGACTCCTATATGGCTTAAAGAATTTTGGAAAGCTTAGTCACTGTTAAAAAGCACATCAACTCCTTTTAACAAAATTTCAGTTAATATGTATCAGACACATACAAATAAAACTGGTTCAGAATTGTCCTCGATAGAAAGCAAGTGTGCTGCCAAGAAAAGACTAGAGAGAGGAACGCAGTTATCTTCAGAAAAAAAAGAGGTACTTTTGCCTCTCACCCCACCCACCCCTTCCCAACACCCCTGCGTACTGAAAACGCCCAGGCTGCATTTTGAAACTGTACTCAGGTTTTTTGGCTGTTTCTTCCTTTTCTATTTTTTTTTTCCAAATAGAAACAGATAAAAACATAGTCTAAATTTACACACAGGGTTTTTTACAGTGGTAAATCAGACATGTAGAAATTTTTTAAATTAGCCTCTCCATTTCAATGCACTCTTAATAT
Organism: Thinocorus orbignyianus; assembly: GCA_013400375.1. NCBI lineage: Eukaryota > Metazoa > Chordata > Aves > Ciconiiformes > Thinocoridae > Thinocorus > Thinocorus orbignyianus. Next base: position 1,668,795 of record VXBW01006069.1, on the reverse strand, counting down.
GTAATGACAATAACGCTCCATCATAATCCAACATCCCTTTACTGACACTCCCAGGCCCATAAAAATTTCTTTTGTGGATGCAGCCATTCAGAGAGAAGATAGCTTTTGCTGGCTTTGTCTTCCACTGTCCATGGGTGCAGTATGACAATACTGGTGTGGAAATACCTTCCAACAGCATCAGCTGCCCCCACACTGAATGGTGCTTTTCCAGCATAGCAGCAAGGAGCTGGTACAGCTGGAGTCAGAGTAAGGATGAGTACCTCGCTTTCTTTGTAAGCCTTATGTTTCCACATGACATTTCTTTGGGTACCTATGGTCACCTTTAAGTTTACCGAATCGTTTACTTGCATTGTGAAGAACTTCAAATACCCAGCAGGTAGTAAAAGTACCCTCAATCATTCGTATAGAGCAATCTGGAAGAAACCATCTGAGACAGCTGGGAAACCCAGACATCACTACGCAAACATTCAGATAACTACATAATTTTGTTTTCAATTCAGGAATCAGAAGCTTTGCTCTACACTCAAACACAGGTTATCATGTAGCAGCGTTCTTACCCAAGAAATACAGTGTTTGTCCCTCTTAACTTTCAGATCTCTAACTAGCATTCCTTGCAGTATCTGGGATACGGCTGCGAGCAGAGTGGCTGCCAGTTAGCCTGTACACACTTACTTTGGTGCTAGCACGTAATTATATGCTCTGTAAAGCACTTCAAGATGTCTGACTATTAGAAAGGCACTGTAAGAAAACGAAGCTGTCATTGTTCGTAAATTTGCAAACTTCACTACCAAAGATCTCAGCAATTAACAGCTTCATGCACTGCAATCTTAAATAGTAAATCGATTCCATAGCTAAATAGAGACCAGAAAATTTTAAAATTATGAAGGCTTGAAATGAAAAACGAGAAGTTATATTACGCAAAGTTATTGTGTTAAAAAAGATGACAACAACAACTACCCTTACATTATTCCAGACGGGACTTGCCCAGCTATCGCTATATGAGAAAACTTTCTCCACCTCTTCTGTTTTTTTCCAACTGACAGCATTCAAGAAAGCAGGTCAGTATTCAGAGCACATGGAACATTTACACAGAGGCTGCACACAAGCAGTGCAGGTCAACTGCAGAGCTGATACAAGAGTTTATATGAAAGACTCCCTCTTGTCATTGGACACAGTGAACTTGCAAAGAACTGGAAGCAACCAAAAAAAAAAAAAAAATGCAAACTGAGAAGTTGTTCTGTGTTTTGCTACTCTCTACAGAATTCACAACAGGCACCGGTTTCAATGAACAATTATTCAACAGCAAGCATCTTTTTACAGTCTAACACCAGGAAGATGTCACAATGCATTAAAAATGGAACGTGCCAGACAGTGGCATACTTCACAGCAACCTCTGAAGGTAAAAAGAACAGGTAAATCACGCCCTGTTCAAACAGTGCTGAAAAGGCTTTGAGCGCTGAAACGTAGGGGATATTTAGCCCTTTTAAATTGCATCTGTATTACACAACACTCCCTTAATCTGTTTTCTTACAGCACTTCCATTTTGCTTCAAACATACCCACACCTCTTAAAAGACTGACAGTAAAAGCACACCTCTCCTAAGGGACCAACTGCTTCCTAGCTGTAGTTAAATAACCAGCCTAGAACATGACAGCACATCAGAGGCAAACACTCCAACCTCTACTTTATTCCTCCTTTCCTCCACCACTTTTTGCCAACAAGCATCCAAGGACAGCTCTGTACAGGGTGCTTTCTATGAAGATCCGCACGGGAGCAGGGGGGGAGCAGGGAGAGGAACAGGGAGGAGGGAAACAGGTACAAAGGACTTTGACAGATTAAAACTAAGCAGAAAAAAAGCTGAGAGAAAACAAAATCTTGTAGTATCTCAGGACAGTTCTGAGAGATGACAAGAATCTAAGATCATTTTTCCACCCAGAAATGGAGCTAGGAGCAGAGGCTGGGATTGCTTTTATTCCTCCTTACTACCTCCACTTCCCTCCCTCTCAGTCAAATACACACTGTGACTGACTTTAATTTCCCTAGTCTCTTTCCAAAAACTGATTAAGCTTTCTACATTACAGTCATACAAACTCTAAATAAAATTAAAGATCAAGAGGATCCTATTAATCATCTTGTATAACCTCCTACACAAAAAGCTATAGCTTGGATCAAAAGTGTGCTTCTGAGGTGAATCATCCCCATTTACCACTTCTGGAGCAGTCAGAGAACAGGCTCAGAGATCAAAAATAGGATAAAACCAAAGACATGCTCCCAGGAATGCACCCAATGGGCTTCATCCACTGATGGGTATTCACTCCTGGTAATCAGACAGATAGAATGTTATAACCCCGTTACAAGCATAAAGTCAGTGTCAGCTGTTCTGATCTGCTGCACAGATCCAGTCATCTTGGGTCACACCATCCACACGTAGAGATAAAGCACAGGAACAGAGCACACCGATTCTCTTTTTGCAAGTATCTTTGTAGAGATGTCTATCACCAGACTTATTTCTTCTATTTTTCTTCAGAAGCTGTTCTAAACATGGGCAAAGAAAGGTGTAAAGAACTGATATTTAATTTAATCAAGGTAATATTTTAAATGTTGAAGTTTTGCTTAAAATTACTAAGGAGTATAAATCTATATGACAAGTTAATACATTACAATTGTGTCCCACAGGTAAGAACAAAAGAAAATTCATTATTGCTTTTCATTTATCAAACATTTAATAAGAATGTCATTACTCAATCCTCCCTGCCTTATAACTATAAAAAATAGCCTACTTCCTTGAACTCCATGTTGCCATAAGACCAAAACCAAATGCATAGTTCAAGAAGAAAATTAATCCTTTTCCATAATCACCTAATGGAGTGTTAAAAACCTCTTGAAAGTCCACAATGGCTAAAAGCATAATAGCTAGATGTACAACACGTTTTCAGCAAGAATGCATGGGATGCTTCAGGTTTTGCTATCAAGACATATTCAAATCTCTAAGTCACACAATCATCCAAAAGGAGAAGGTGCTCAAAGTTGAGTAACACAGTCAGTAAACAAAAACAGGCTCTCAGATGTCATGTCTGAATGAGTTACACAATACAAACATTGGGAAAGGAGGAAAGAAAAGGAGAAGGCATCTTAAATTGTGATGTCTTGTTATTCACAATCTTCTAAAAATAAAATAAACTAATAAAAATTTTTTGCTAGTCATAATTTATTCCTAACTCTGACACAGAGAATCAGAAAAGTTTAAAGAGAATCTGCACTGGGATGCAGACAAATCCTTTCTATTACTCTGAGTTGAAAGAAACAATGCTTATGTGTTTTTTCTACATGAAAATGGGTACTTCTGAGAAATCCTGCTAAAGAGCAAGTAGCAGTAGCAAACAATTCTAGATTTAGCTAGTTGAGATTAATGTCAAAACTACCTGGAGGTTAATTTTTTTTATAAGGCAAATGATCTTTTATCAATCCTGGAATTTTAAACTATTTCGAGTCCCCTTTTCTAATAAAAAACTTTTCTTACAGAATGAAGATCAGTGTTTTCTTGTTTTTAATATTTTTTCATTCATGTCAGCATCTTCACCATATCCATTTCTTCAGGAACACCACCCCTCCTTTACCCTCTCACTCCTTATCTGTCTTTTTAAAGATGTTCACTTCTGCACTACCAGAAGTTATGCACAGCTAGAAGCACAGATTTTTATATATCCCTTTAAAAGAAAGTACACCCACAAGCTCATGCACAGAACAACATGGACATCATTTTCATCTTTTCTTCTGAGGACTTGTATCAAACAAGGAAAACAGCCCAAGGAAAACGCCGATTCTTTTCCATCCAAGTGAGTGCCAGCACTTAGAAGCTTTAATAAAAATAAATAATTAGTATACAAGACATAACTACCTCTCTCCATCTTCCTACAAGCTACAGTAGCCTCATCACGAAGATGCTCATGCCAAATAAACAGCAGGCCAAATACCTCTCTGAATCAAGTGCTCCACAAATTCAGCCTTAATCCATGCCTTCCCCTAACAGTTATAGCTCAAGACATCTGTAACAGTATAAAGCAACTTAAAGTGGCACATTCTCCATGAATCTAACTGCAGATATCCTCAGAGCTCTCCAGTGGCAGCAAAAATGGCATCAATATGAACTCTATGTGACTCATCTCATTCCTCTTCATGAGGAAAAAAAATAATCTTGTGTTCCATTCAATACCTTCTAACTTGCTAAATATGTGGGAGCACACAGTCCCTCACCTGAGCTACCCAGGGTTTTAAAAAAAACTTCTTTTTCTTAGTCAACCCCTTGGTCACAGGGGCTACTCACACACCCAAAAGTCAACCTCATGCCAGAAATACTGCACTAAGGGTTGAAAAGCCACACCAGTCAGCACCTGGCAGGATTCATTCTATATTGCCACACTTTTAATTTTAATATCGAAATGTTTTTGCAAATGTCTGTGGCTTTTTCTTGACAATTACAGATGTTTTAAAATGGAAAAATATGCATCTCCTGATAAAGAAGCAAGACTCAATCTATATTGAGAGCAGAAGCTGTTTGCTCCTCTCTGCTAAGCAAGCATCTAGCATTTCAAGCTACCATAAATTAGGAATAGCAACTACATATTAGAAGTCAGCTGTCCATAGCCCTCATCCTTTAGAGCTTTCATACACTGATACTGTTACAATAAAAGGAACTCTGCTTCAGGACATTTACATGGAAAAAAAAATTTTCCCTCCAAGAAACAGCTTCAGTAAAATATTTGTTCATATAGTATGTCAGAAGCAACAATTTTACATACATCAAAATTTGAAAACTGTTAAATTGGCATGCATCAATAATTCACGCATCATTTTGTCCCAAGAACCTGTGAAAAAGTACTTTTTAAAGTTAACAATATAGCCACACCTTCTTCATGGCTTTCACATGACTCTCACTTAAAATATTTTACATTCAGTCACTGATTTTTACAAACATATAGCAACCTCATTTTGACACGCCTCAGTTTAACACACAGACGGGCAGCCAGAGGGGCACAGGGGAAGAAACATAAAAGTAAAATAGAGATTGTGTATATATGTGAACTATACTGGTAATAAAGTTTTGGACCTCTAGATATATGATTTGATTCCCCATCAGATCAGTCAAAGAATTTCAGATGAGTTCCATTTCTCTTGATGATTGTGTGCAAATCCCTGAAATACTCACTAAGATGAAATACACACAGGAATATGAAGCAAAGCTTTAACATTATATTAGAAAGCAAGCATAACTAACACTGGTGTACAGAAATAAATAACAATTATTCTGTCTCTGTTTTGCAAGACGAAGTTGTAAAAACTAAAATCCTGGCAATGAATGACTTTTGTTCTAGTTCTTATCTCTCTTCTTACATATCCCAGCACAGCACTTGCTACAGAACCCAGGGAAAGCTGTTCCCTGCGTCTAAATCAACTTCTCCCCTTCTAGCACAGGGATTCCCTTTCCAAAGCCCAGATTTAGGACTGATTTACACATATACTTTTGTCAAGTATCACTTCAGTTATCTAGAGTTATCAGCCTAACAAATACATTTTTTAAAAAGTTTTCTAACTTGGGAAAGAAAGAAGATCTCATGTTGTAACATCCACTAAAGAATGGAAGAAAAATGACTGTAAGGATTTGTGCTCCTCTTGCTGAAAATGCCAGATAACATAGCAATAGCAATTCTAGCAATTGCTCGACTCTTCTTGGTTATTTTAACCTTTAAAAGTATTAATCAGTATTAATTAAAACAGACTTCAGATCACATTGAAATTTGTAAAAGGCAACATGCAACTGATCAAAAATTACCTTTTAACATAGTACCTAATGTTACATTTTCACCAGTTTCTAGAACAAGAAGGAAGCGGAAGTCAAAGCCTTCTGAACGCATCCATTCTCCAGAGTCACAATTTACCTACAAACAGGAAACAGGTCCATGGTAGCAAATATCTGAACTTTGCACTGAGTGAACTAAGAGGTGGAAGAATTCATTTTCATGCCTGAGTAACAGAGTTAACACTGATAAAAACAGAGCAAATTCTGAGAGGTCTCATTTATTCTCACTGAAGTAACACATTTTCCATTTTTATTTCCATGTTGGTAGTTAAATCTTTTTTTTTTTTTTTTTTTCTGAGCTTAAGTCCCAAACCTTTTCTCCAGTTAAGCTCAGACCAGGCAGCATCCTGCAAATAACTTTCTTTTGTGGCCAGGCTCAAGCCATACTCTGTCACACTGATCTGTTCTTGGTGACACCACTGCGAAACAGGCATTTCTTATGTGTGGGTTCCTGCCCTCAGCTCAGAGCTGGCACAAGGTATGGTCAAAAAGAGTAAGAAGAAGGGAGCACTCACTGAAACCTTAAAATTAGGAATTATACTCACAGCGGGCCATTTCTTTACCCAAGAAGTAAAGAATCTTATGTTTTCCAGATTTGAGTGGAGGAAAAAAAGGAGTTCTAATAAAGATTCAGGATAAAGAACGCGGTGCCAAAAAATCCTATATGAATATGCTGGTTTACACAAGACCTTTCTTGTTAGAAACGAAAATCTGTGATATGCAACAGCTGATTGGCTTAAAAATTCTTCTTATCAGTTCTGTTTCCTAGATTATTATCCATGAAATTTAGTGGCTGAGTAACTAATGTTTTGAAACTTGAAGAGTTCTTTGGCCCAAGAAATTGAAATAAGGGGGGCGGGAGGGAAATGTCCATATTGCCAGAAGCAGCAGGAGGAAGCCATTACTGTTACTTACACAATCTATTCTCACTGCGAATGTTGCCCAATATAATTTACAAAATTTCTGTTGGAAATGCATTAGCAGCTGAACAGCAAGCAGCTTCTAAGGGATAAATAGAAAAAATAAATTAAAAACCTAGCTCCCAAGCTTCAAATGTTATTGAATGTCAGCTGCAATCCCTGCAGTCAGCAGTCTATAACCTTTTAAAGCCCAAAGAACACTATTTTTAATGTGCAGATTTCATCTGATTTTGGTTTAAGAAACTTTTTTTATGGATTCAGTTCAAATAAAGTAACAATTAGTTCAGATATAAAAGTATCCTTCCACACACCACCACAACTTGCATGAATTGTTCATACAAATGTGTTATGTTTCTATGGATACACATGTATATAGACACATATATGTGTATATACACACACACAGCACTAAGTGCAATTTCCAGGCTGTGTTTTATTTGGTAGTGAAACAGCTTCCCTGCTAGTTGCGCAGCACTCTCAAGTGCTTAGTTAAAATTTTTCATTGTTTCAGAATCTTTAATAGCCATTTGTGTTCTTTACATTTTAAAACAATAAAAAGGACTGAATGCATTTTCTCAGCATAAACACAATGTTTCCCTGAATCTTTTCTAAGTTGCTCTCTCTTTTCTTTTTCTTCCTATTTTAATTTTTATTGAAAGTTCTTTTGGCACAAGAGGTCTGTACTCTGAGAGAATAAAAGTCTCACTCTGCCTTCTCACAGAAAACATTCAAGAGGGCATTAGAATCAAGAAACTCTCCAAGGTGGATCTCGTGAGATTTTCTGCTAATCTCACCCTGCAAGGATAATGGTGTATAAAGCAGTCAGAGGCTGCTACTTGCCAGCTCTGCCTTTCTGGGAAACCCACATGGGCTGGATGTTTTCTCAGCCCCAATAAGTTACATCAATCCTCCTTTAACACTAAGGATTCTGACACACAGCAACCTGCTCTAACGTGAGAATATGTTTTGTGTAATGCAAGGTTAATATCTCTGTGATCTCTTACCCTCACAGTCTCTGTGTGGTTAGACTCCCTTGATGTAACCTCAGGAAAGAGGGAATGCACTGGTTTATAAACTTATAAAACAGTGGACACCCCCAGTCCGCCATACCAATATCCTGTCGGCTTATGATATTGCATTTCATTGCATTGTATATGTTAAGTCTGTATATAATAGCAGAATTAAACATTCATTACTGGTGCCAGACTAATATCCTGAGACATGTACAGATTGTACAGGTCATGGTTAAGAGTCCAACCAAGAATTACAGGCAAGGGAACAAGTTTCTCCACATCAGCTCAGGTATATGCTCCTATCCAACTTGTCGTATTTGTTCAGTTCTGTGCCAGCTAACGAGTACTCCATCAGCTGTATTTCACACTAGGAATTTGTATTCACATCCAATGAAATAAAAGAGCAACTCACTCAGTGTAAAGCACCCAGTACTCTGAGCACGGCTCTCAGTCAACACTGACCTGAGCCAGCAACCTGAAGGCTAGAGGAAATGTAAAGATTCTGCATTTTATCCCTAGACTAATCGAGTTTGTTACACTGATGCCATACATTGTACGTTACATAATCAAAGTATCACCTATAGCATCCACATAAAATACAAGACCTTTACTGAATCTGTTATTTCAACAGAGGGATCAATGCTTTCTTAAGATTTCATGTCATTTTGTTCTTTCATATGTTTCATTTATGTTGCTGCTTATTTTGCATATTTCCATTTTTCCTCTTTGAAAACAGGTCCTTCATTGTGTCATACATATTTGTTTAACCCGCTGGCTGGCAGCCTTGCACAATGCTGTGGCTGCCCCTTCTTGTCAATACACACAACAATCCATTTCTTTTCCTGATGGGATTGCACAATCATACGCTGAGATGCAACAAATGAACAGATTTGGAGATGACAGAAAGTGTATCATAACACAATCTAAAAGACATTACCTACATCAGTTGAGAAGTGTCTTTGGGTTTGGTTACTTAAGACAGAAACTTTATGCTGACTGTTATAAGTCACACTGTTCCACCATTTTTTTGAAGGACCTTTTAGACATTTACTTAGAATTCCATTTGGAGCAATACTAACAGGAGAATGGCACATGTTTCTGACTTCTCCTTTCAAGTTAATAATGTTTCTTGGTAGCTTTTTATCCTGTTTAAGAAAAAATACCGTCAAGGACTGCAGTACAAACAGCATGTGTGGGGACAAATTCACCTCGTGTGCTGAAAGCCAGACAGCTGACAGTAACTGTGGGCTACAAGAAAGGCAAAGTCAGCATTCCCATAGTAACAGGCACTTAACAGCCTTTCCCATGAACTTTCCAATCCTACTGTTCGATTCCATAACAAACACGCTCCTCTCTGTACTACTTGTACTTTCTTCACACAGGAAGATGTAGGATTGTCAACAACTCCAGGGATTTGTGCCCCTCTCCCCCCTCCACAACCTATCGTCAGGCAGCACAAAAGAAGGATCAAGACAGGAGTAATTTTCCTAGTTTTCAGGGGCATGAAGGTAGCTGCTCAACTCAGCTCACCCCATCCCCCATACAACTTAAGTCTTGTGTGGTCTTCAACGATCATCTGTTTTAAGAGTAGGATTCCCTTGCATGAGATTTTTATGTGAAAAAGTCTGATAAATTATCTACATATTCTGCCAACATTATTTAAACACCCTTTAGAAGAAATTATTTAGGTAGACAACACACAGGCTGCAATAAGACAATATCATTATACAATGGTGTACAGAAAATAACATAAGAGCAGAGAAAAAGGCAATTTGTTACCAGAAACAAGTGAAAACTGCTGCGGGAGTTTTCTACCTGTACCCGAGGGGAGTACATCCATGAGGAAAACAGGCCTTACCTTCAAATAAAAGCTCAAACACATGATCCATGTTGCTCCCCAAAATCATTCTGTGAAAGTAGTATCCAACACTGAAAAAGTAAGATCAGTCCAGATTACCAACAACTAAGTTGGTATCTGACATACAATAGGGGTTTACAACAGAAATTTATCAGCTAAACGTACACAATGGAGGACTCCTCCATCTGCACTACATTATCTACTGTCAGAATGTACAAGATGTTGTAGGCAGGAGTGATCAGTCAATAGGCAGTTAGTTTATCAGTCACACCTTGCTAAGTAAAAAGCCAAAAATATGGTATCCACTAGAACTTTTGAGGTCTTATGGCTTACAAAAATTAATTGCTTCTTTCCCAGATTGTAATATTTCTTTTTCTACGTGGCCTAATGTTAGAAAGCGCAGTACATACGTAGAGCCAGAGGTGGAAACCATTGCTAAATCATCATTAATCTCTGGCATTAGACTTCCATACAGGGTAACAGAAAGCATCTCATTTTAGCTCCTTTCCGTCCACAGCTTTTAAACAGAATTAAACAACTCCGTCATTATGCTAGAAGATGCCATGAGGTTAAGCAGACATGCAAATAATTCTAGTCAAAGTCGATGCTACACAGGATGGAAGGAAACGGGAACAGAAGAACAAGAGCTCTCATCAGTCTGAAACTTCAATACTTTTCCTAGCAGAATGTTAAGAGGCTTTGCATTTCTTCACTGCCAGCCCCCTTCTTGTACAAGCTTCTAACTGCTGTTTGAAAACTATCCCATTCGTCCACACCAGCTATCAGTATAAGTCTACATTGTACACAAGGGTCTGGCTTAAGCAGCCCTGTAGAAACAAGAACCCAATTCAGCGAGTGAAAACCCCTCATATCCCATTGATTCAAGGAGAGATGAGGGAATCGTTATTATGGAAGAGGCATTTAGCAGCGCCTGAATCCCACACGCAGACTGCACCCAGCACTGCAGCTCGTGCTTCAATGGGTAATAATTAACCAGTGTTATTGATCTCAGCTGTATGAATCAAGGTCTTGGGATCTGGCCTCACACCTGGTAGGAATAATCTATCCAGATATTTTATGCATGACAGATAATCAGAAGGCCTGACTTACAGCTCATTTATACTGAATTACTCCTGTAAACAGCATAAGCATATGCAGATTCCACAGCTACAGTGTTTAAGGTGAACTCTTGATAAATCTGGGAGAACACCACCAAGAATATAGGATATTCAGATAATATTTTTAAGAGGCACAGCTAAGTATTGGATTTGCTTGTGTAGTCATGTACTTTTAACAAGAGACACCAACGTCAGCGGGTAAGGCTTTCCTAGGCAGTCTTGTAACTAAACCTTTCTAAAGCTCTTGAGCTTCCAACAGTAAAATATAAACGTGTGCAGAAAAAAACAAGGATTTAGCATTAATTTAGACGCTCAAATCAGATCCTTGAAGTTGTTCCCAATACTTCAGAGTCAATTTATTAGGACCATAACCATTTTGTGAATCCCTGTTTCACAGTCTAAGGATCAAAACCAACCATTTACTTCTTTTGAACAAATGACTTAGCAGCTGTACAACTAAATGCAGACATAAATAAGGCAAAGAATTTATGCTGTAAGGTGTGGCAGACCCTATATACAGAAGATTATTCATTTAATGGATTGGAAAACAGAGCAGAAAATAGGCTATTCTACATTAATAGTCATTAAAACTTGGAACCATATGCAATAAATACATTGTTCGTACCTAAATGACTGTAGCTAACTGGAGTGTGAAGACCAGAAGATATTCAGTTCTCAACTCAGTGATCTCACTGCCAAAATACAAGCCTTTGATTACTATATTTACCATTTTATACCTCCTAGATCTGTTTGATGCAAAATAAATCCTAGGCAGCTTCACTGACCCAAATCCCATTTGCAACTAACCGTCTTCAGTAATATTATGGTATGTTCATATTCTGCTGCAGTAAAAAAACAAACAAACAAACAAAACCCCACATGAATCCTTTAGGGTACTGCTCACCAATTAAAAAGTGGCATATTAAACTTCTTAAAACCTTTGCAATCTGCAGTATAAAAGCACATTTTATGTTAGTAGATAATTTAGCATCCATAATCTAATTAAATGAAGTGAGTGACAACTGTATTCTCTACATAAATGATACATCAGTAACAGATAATGTACATGCTTAAGAGACTGGAACCCCATCAAAAAAGTTGTTACAAACACTTGCCCTTATCATAAATCCAGCTAACATTATGGGCTAAATCCTGCTGCCTTACTACCATCTCACCAACAGGGGACTATCTACCAGAAGAATAACTTGCATGAGCAAAGTTTTGAGAGACTAAACTGCTGGAATATTTTTGCTTAAGTAATAAAAACAAATACATTTCTGGTGTGGCATAGAAAACTGTGCCACCCTATGAACTTCAATCAATGTCATCCTCAACTCCACAGTGAAAGTTATTTCAAAAATGTACACAGAGCAGCTACGGAAGTACTTCACGCTGGCTGCAGATATTCTCAGAGAAGCAAACAAACAAACATGCAGACTGAAAAAAAAAGTCCAAAAAACTATCTTCTTTCCATCATCTAACATCAACACAGAGCACCACCACTCTAAACATTGACCTAGGACTTACCACGATGACAGGAAAAAAAAAAAAGTTAAGTAGCAGACAACCTTTGCTACATTTAATACCATGGTCACTTCATTACAAGTACAACTGCTTGGAAAACAGGAGGGAAAGGAAGAAAAAGAAAAAAAAAGAAAAACATTTCATGTTAATTTTGGATGTTTCCATAACGCATGGGAATGCAACAGGTTGAACAACACAGCGCTCTGCCCTCAGAGGGCATTCTGCAGGTTTGCACTCACAGCAATTGTTCTGCTGGTCCTTGGGAGTCCTTCTCCTCTTTTAAAGCAAACCCTTTGGAAACATCGCCTTTTCTACCCACTCTCTTTCAGCATTGCATGTGCAATGGAGAGCCAGTCATGCTGACTGCATTACTGGCACCATGTCTGCAGTCACAGCTTGTGATTAGGGTACCTTGCTGAAGTGTGGGACACCTGTGTACGCTGAACTTTTCTAGTGCTCTGCTGCTGCTTCTTTTTAGTCATGTTACTGATGAGAAAACAGCTTAGAAAAATCAATGGCTTTAAATTATAACTTTATGTACTGCATATACAAAGCCACTGCCAACACAGGAATACTTTTTCCATGACTAAAAATCAATCTTTCTGATGCTTCTACTCCTTTAGCTTTTTTTTTAAAAAAAATATTTAAAGCTTTTCCCTAGCCCCCAGCTGCATCTGGTTGCTTTGTTCAGGCTTTCTTCAGGTTTCCTGCTCAAGAGACTAGTTTTATCTAAAAGGTCAATTCATTCAGCGGGGCACCAAGCAGAATTGAATATAATTATCCCAATCTTTACTGTGTAGAATTCATGCTTGAATTCATTCAAAAAATAGCAAGCAGTATAATTAACTCAGAGCCCAACCGAATCTATTGAGAATGCCTCAGGTATCATACAGTCCCACTTACAATAGAACATTTTCATTTAAAGACATTGTACATATTAACCCTAGTCAGCATCCAATTACTCGGAATAAGTGAATTCTCTGTTTCAGGAATGTAATTTGAAAATGTTGTCATGCAATCTGAGGTAAAAGGTCTTTTTCCATTAATCTAGCTCTCATTAAACTGGAAGCCTGTAGGTTATTTCAAATCCATTAGATTTAAATACAGGTGATTACAATTCTATTGCACATAAGACAGGAGAAATGTCTTTTAGAAAATATTGCGTAGTTTAGAGGAGTTCATGAGTTTGTGAATTGCCTCGTAGTTAAAAAAAAAAAAAATTAGCATCTGACCAGAAAAAGAATGGTTAATGTTAACCTAACAATTACATATAAACTGTATGGTCAAATTAAATTCATTTTTACATGCATCTGACTCCAAGACAGCAGTAACACTTCAGAAAGTCCAGAGGTCAAGATAAGCATCCCAATATCTTTATGCAAATTCCTTGCATCCCTCAAATATACAAAAAGTATGCGCTTTTTAGGATTTTGCCCATGATGACAACTAGAAACACTAAAACACTTTTTTTCAGGTAGTGATCCAGCAACTCAACCTCTTGGTTTAGTTAAACACGAGAAAGTGAACCCTGAAAGATTTCAGATTCACACTAGAGTCCCCTTACAGATAAAAGTCTCATGAGGGGTGATCTTTTCAGCTCAAAACATGAAATAGTTCACCCATCATTAAAAATTCCCAACTAAGCAACACCGGGAGAACTCCCCAAATTCACTGCTTTGAGATTGTCCACTTTCTTGATCCAGCTTGGCTGAAGGACAACAAACCTCTAAGACAATATCCATGTTTTTACAATTGCAATTCGGTTTGTCTAGCTCTAACAGACTTTGCATATGCATATAAAAACATCATGAGTGCTTTGAGTTTTGGGAACATGCTGAATGTGTGCATTAAAGAAAAACATTTGCTAATACTTGCTTTTGTCGTCCTCCTTTGAGTAATGCCTTGGGACACTGGTACATTTCAAAATTGAAAGCATGTGGCAATTCTGCTGAATTGTTTAGGTACAAGAAGGCACTGCATACTGCATAATTTCCCCAAAGTCCCAGTCACTCAGCTCTTATTTTCTTTAATCTATCCTCTTCTGCCCGTTTCTCTCCTATTAGAATGACAAGTTTTCTTTTTAAAAGGAGTATTTAGCAAATTGCCTCTTTCTAGAAAGGTCAGGTTGTTGAGATATACATCACTCACATACATCTCTCCCCTTGTGCATTTGAGTGTACAGTCTCCTACAGGTATGGAATCACAGGTAAGCCACTATTACAGAAATTGCCACCTTGCACATCCTTCAGGTGTGCATGCATGTAGTTTCCAGTAATGCGAGACAAAATCATTCATGGCTATATTGGAAAGCATATCGTATTGGTGGAAAAATTCCACAGTCCATAACTCAGTGAGGCAACCAATATAGACACACAAAGAGCTACAAAGATCAGACCACTTAAAAAGTCATCAGGACCTTCCTATTAATTCTTTCAAGGGTCAATGAACAAATCTTAGGAAGGCTGAGGAATAAATATCTCTTATGACTAAATACTGTCTATTTAATCGATATTCTTGAGGACAGAAATCTTGAGTATAGTGGTCATTAAGGTTCTTATCTTAAAATGTTGAAAGTTAAATATTTTATTTTTCGTTTAAAACCAGATCTGCTTTTCCCCTATTTATTAAAGTTGTCTGACCATCAGTCTGGAATATGAACCAGCTGCAGCCTTCATGGAATATTTCAAAAATAAGAATTTTCCAGACTAATGCACTGGTAACTCATTTCAACCAGAAAACGAAAACATTTATGTGAATTTTACCAACAATTTTTAGCCTGTACCGTTATTTCAAATCTCCAACAGAAAAACAGTCCAGGCCCTAGAATATCCTCCTCCTTTGACTCACTCCTCCTCTGCATGTTTGGTTTGTAGGCCTGCTACGTAGTCTGTTGTGCATAAAACAATGATCTAATTCTCTCCTGAATCCACCCACAACTGTCCTTATGGCCATCTTTTCTTAAAATCTATTGCTTAGGACCTAGTTATGTAATAAACCACCATGGCTATCACGTTTGTCATACGGACCACCAGAAGTAAGTCTGGAACCTGGAGCCAGACTAAATTACACAGACAACAAGGGAGCAGTATTTTAGAGAGCCATCATTTTTTTTTTTTTTAAATTAAGACAGATGTGTTTCCACTGTGGTCCACATAGTCCCTGTAAACATCTCAGTTATGTTTTGTTTCATGTAAGCCTGCTCATGAGGAGGATTTATGGGTGCTGCATGTTATCATAAATCATAGGTACACATGTGTAAACATGCACACATACATATATTACACATACATACAACTGGCTCAAGCTACCAACTTGAGTGGTTTGCAAACTAAATATACATTATCCCACTGTCTATTCATTTACATACAGAAACAACTATAAAATTGACAACATGAAAAGCTATTCAAAGTAGGTCCTTCCTCGTAATTATTACAAAGGCTGAAAAAAAAGTCAGCAATATTTCAAAAGATGCTCAATAGACTTACAAGTTAATCTGTAAGAGATGATTGTTATTAAAAGATACTTCAAATCTCAAACTGAAGAGTGCCTAAAAAAATAATACAGTGAGTCAGTAACGTGATTCAGCAACAGGGACTTAAAAACATAGAAAAAGAAAAGTAAATCTGGTATAATAATAATAAAAAATCACCACCAAAATAAAAAAGGAAAAAAATAAAACAGACAAGAAAAAAAAAAAGGTATGTCAATGGATACAGTAGCTAGACAAACAAATCAAGTGAAGTCAGTAAACTTAAATGAGGCCAAGATTTTTTCCAAAAGAACTGTACTAAAGATGGAAAGAAACTAAGACTACAGCCATATGGCTATTTCAGAAGAGATGGTATGCTGGAAGTCCCAGTAGAATCAGCAGCAGAGGAAAAGAAAGATCCAGCAGCTGCTCTCCATTCCCACTAATGTCTGAACCTGTTAAAAACCTAAGTTTCTTCTTTAAGACTTACTGCTATTGTGATACTTCAAAATGTCCCTATCATCATGTATTTCCACAATTCATCGAACTGTCCAAGAAACAAATATATAATCAGAGTTTTCTGCGCCAGAGTTTTCAACAGCTGAAAGCAGTAGGACAGGTAGATGGACACAATTAAATTCTGTGAGTTAGCTTTCTTCTGCAACAGGGAATCCCTACAAGTCAGAAGCTTTGGAAATACTCAGCCACGGGACAACTTTGGAAGAGGAGAAAAAAAAGCAAATGTCTACCCCAAACTTTTTCTAAGACCTCACCTGAACTAATACTTCATTGATACTCAAATATCCAGATATGTTCTGGTAGGTTTTCTTAATTCCTTTCTCTGTAATTTGACATTTTTGTTGCTTGGTCTTTTTTTTCTGGTCTATTGGCTCAGATACACACCTGAAACTGAAACGCTTTTCCTATCCAAATACAAATGCAGATTATGTTTTGTTGGGGTTGGAAAGAACCTCTTAAAGATAATCTAGTCCAACCCTCCCGCCAGGAACAGAGACATCTTTCACTAGATCAGGTTGCTCAGAGCCCCATTCAGACTCTTTTAGGGTGTAGTCATCACTTTATACCAGGACATAGAAAAAATTCCAGCACTGACTGTGCTTATTGTACTGCACATCAGCATGTGTTAAAATTCTTCAACCCAAACGTTAGGAGAAAGAGTTGATTTCATTCTTGAAATCAGAGGAAACATGAGGTATTTTATTCGAGCTGCTACTTGCAATGTACTGACTGAAGGAATCCCCTGTGTTGTCTTACTCCAAAGTCCTGAGCTCTGTAAGCCAATGCTAGGAGGAACACTGAATTTTCCTAAGTTAAGGCAAGGTAATAAAGGCGGTTTAGCATTATTTAAAATGCTGATTAGTAAGTGCTAACACAATTATCCTCTAACTCCCTGCTACATCAAAGTCTGGTTGATTTAACCTAATAAGGACAGATAGAAGAAAATACCTAGACAGTAGCTGTAAAGACAGGAAAAAAAAACTAAGCACAAAGCAAAACTCTTTATATACAGTTCACAATATATTTACACAAATTTATGTACTGAGAAAAAACAAATAGAAAAAAAAAAACAGAATTCAAATTTCAGAGTAGTATTCAGGTCTTACAAATAAAACTATTTAATAGCATATCACTAAAAATAAAAGAGAATTAATTTAATACAGCAAGATTATAAGTGTGAAAAATGTTGTGCGCTTGAATTCAAACTGGATCAGGCTAAAACAGACTTTCTGACAGATACACTTTTACTGTATGATCAGTCCTATAGAAATAAATGCAATTACTTTCTGTAATCAGCAAGTAATAACCAGGTGTTATTAAACAGCACCTTACCATAGTGTGTAGGATTCCTTGCACAAACAGAATGGATCGCCAGCTGATATTTTCTCTATGTCAGAGAACATTCAAACTCTCGGCCTACTTTTTTTTTTTTTCCCCTTCTCTGTGGTGGAAATGCAAGCAGTATATGGATCTTTCTGATAAAGTCACTTATCTTTGAGCATACAGAATTACAAATAACCCTCATTAAACGGCACAAGAATTAAAAAAAAAAAAATCTGAATTAAAGTATTTTGAAAAGTTTTACCACCTACAAAAAACCTTAACTTTTGATTATTAAGTGGATAATGCAAGACTGTTCAAAATTTTTCTTTAAATCAACCTGAGTACCACCATAAATATAACTAATAATAGAGACACCAGCAAAAAAAAATATAAAGCCTATTATCTGTGTGGCCCTATATAGCTCAAACATTTACCTTTTATTTAATTGTCCTTACTTATAAAATGAGGCATTTCGTTATTTCTTGACAAACGAATAATTACCTCTGCATTAAAAACTACTACTCAACTGGAAAGCATGGCCTTTCTCTCCAAAGTACCACATGCTTAGAAGCTTTCACTGGCTTGAAGGTCTAGCTCTGCCCAAGAAGATATCAGTATGCCAGATGGAAATGAGCAAAACCCAAAATCTGGCATACTAGTCAAATTGATGGCACACCAAGACCTTGTTCCTAACATTTACAATGCAAGAGATCCATTAATCTTCCATCTACTTGTAGGCAAGATGAGACAGTAAGACCCTTCAGAATACGGCATCTCTTTGAAATCATTCCATCTGGAGCTGACACCCAGGTATGTACAGCAAGTTCTACAGGGACCCCTGTGGAGAGTTGCCCAAGTTAAATATACAATAGGAGGATAGGAAAATCCACTTTAATTGCATCTGACAGTATTCAGAGCATCCTGTTCACGTCTCCTATGTTGTGTCTGCCTCTGAGAAGTACTACTGAAACACCATTCTGCAACTCACCAGTCTGTATGCCCACTCAAGTTACTTTTCTGTTAATAGCTGCGTTTTACAACTGTGCACCTATGTGAACTAACAGGTTAGTATTCCAGGCAAATACTCAAATCACAGTACTTACACTGTTCCTCCACTGAACTCAAGGGTTTTCTTTAATATGTGCATTGCCCACTGGAACATTAATTCATTTTAACAGATTCCCATGATGTATGTCATAATGTCAGTAAGTTTTGCATTCTTTGAACTCCTGGCAGGCACTGTGGAGGACAGAGAGTGACAGGAGCCGTGATCATTGCAGTGGCATGAAGAAGGGATGCACATGCATTTGCAACGAGGCAGAGAGATAAGTTTGAGTTTGGTTTCACAGGGTTCTGACACAGTGGTAGAAAACATAGGAAGAGAGGAAGCAGAAGAAAACAGAAGTCAAGCATCTACTTCTGAATATTATCTAATAGAATTTTATGTAATACAGACTAAAAACACTTAGTAAACTAGCTCTGACCGCTGGGAGAACTTAGCCTTACAGAACTGGGATGACCAAAGTGCAGATCTTCAGGAGGTACAAAAAACTTTCAGAGAAATCTGCACTGAGCTTTTACACATACTGCAAGGCAGAACGGCTCCTGTGAGGGAGGGGGAAAGCACATAACTGAAATGTTAAAGGAGTTTTGCACTCATGCAAAGAGGGAATTGCTATCTAGTTTCAGAAAGCTGTGCACAAGGTAGCTCTTTGCACAAAGGGGATTCTGAGAACTTATTAAAAAGTATTAAAAGAAAGGAAGATTGTAGATTGACCTTGAGAAGTCATGAAACAGCAGTAAGACATGAATTTAGAAGACTGGAAGTTGGGTAGTAGTATACCTCACAACAAAGCTGCATGTATTTTTATCACTTAAAGCATCCAAGTTTCACATGCCACCAGTAAGAGAAAGGTAGCAAACAGAAAGTATACTGGAGGCGAGAATAAAAGCAGTGGAGGTAGTACCCTTAATATTAAGGAAAAGAGAAACTATGCCTGAAAAACACCAAGAGTGATCAGAGAAAGACAGTCAAGGATGCATTATTCTTGCTTCTTGCACTTAGGAAGTATTTATGAATATTGACAACACATATACCACAAATGTTTCAGCTGATTTGCATCAAAACACATACGATTTAACAACAATCTCCATTTCTTAAAAAAAAAAAAAAAGAACACCACAAATCAAGCCTAAAACCAGTGGAAGCAGGATACCAGGATACTATGAAATCCAGAAATATTCTCAGAAGTGGGTAAACGGCATGCTGCGAACGAGGTTGACACCTTATATGAGCACTACATCATACCAGAAAGAATCACTCCCGGTTACTACTGCCATTTAGATAGAGCAATAACATCCAGTCAAGATGATCTTGGAGCAACAGAGACTCAACTTATCAGCCAAATACCACAAAAATAGATGCAAAGTAGCATAAAAAACACACTGTGAACTTACTCCTCTTCTTCTACGCATATTACTTACATGTAGACAAAAAGGCACTATTTTCTAGAGATGTACCAATTTTCAGATTAGTTCAGAAAGTTTCCCATAATACTAATTTTATTTTTCACAGGAAAAAAAAATTCAAGTCAGATGCACAGTTTATAGAATCATTAGGGTTGGAAGACACCTTGCAGATCATCAAGTTCAACCATTAGCCTAACATCACCAAGTTACTACTAAAATATGTCCCTTGGCAGTGAGGGGCCCATAACTGAACACAGCACTCAAGGTGCAACCTCACCAGTGCTGAGTACAGGGCTTTTTAGGGCAAGCCAGATTTCAGAGGATAGATGATTAATGCCCATTTTGTTTGTTCAAAGCAATACCACAAAATTACTCAGCACGGCTTAAAAAGGTGGCAACAGACTATTTTGGCTTACTTCTTAGGTATTTACATGAAGTCTCTAAGATAGTTTTTACACACATACACGCACAATTTCACTAGAAGCCTTTTTACTCAGACAGAATAGCTATGATTATAATTCACCAGAATTTTAGTAGACAACAGGCAACTTAATCAAATTTTATTTCTATAAATTACTGTTCAATCTTACAGGCACTACCTACATTGGTGGAGAGCTACTGCTTGAGTCTCTATACTCAGTGATTACTTTGAAAAGTTCATTGAAAAACATTTATTGCACTTTAACTAAGAGAAAAAAACACTATATGGCGAATGTGGTCATTCTGCAAATAAAGTGCACAGGAAGAGAAATCTAACTAATAAAATTTATGATTGACATTATTCTTCTTTTGTGGTTGACAGGAAAAAGAGGCTTTGGTAGTCTAGAGATAATAGCATCTTAATTAAGAATTTGCAAACCTTTGTGAAAAAAGGGAGACTACGCATGAGCTGCTCCAAGTATATTTTAGAGCAATTCCTCCCCACACAGAACAATTCCTTTTAAGGAAAGATGATCATTCCTCTCATTTTTTTCAGGTGTGGACAAGTGCAAAAGAAAACAGAGGAAAGTTTTGTTTTCTTTTATATTTCAAAAAACCTCTAGAGACCAAAATACACAAACTCAAACATATCTAACCCAGACAGTGAAAACCTGAGGTCTGATTACAGTGTATTACCCTCACACAGGTTTAAGTTAACTGAAGAAGACAAAAAAGGAAGAAGAGTTCTTACCACCAATGTGTAGCCTTTTGGAATGAAGAGGCTTTTCTTTAACAAAGCAACAAGAGATATCATCTTTCCCTCAGAAGGAATCATTCACTATAAGAACAATGTGTTATTATTGGGATTTTTAATTGAAATGTAAATTCTGGGAACACTCTGACCTAATTTACTGCCAGGAAAAGAGGGCAAAATTCTCATTTTCAAAGCACTATATAGACACTTCACTATTATTAATGCATCTTGTTCAACGCAGTGGGCCTCTGCCGACCTGCAAAGCTAACGGTATTTTACAGCATTCAGCTACAGCACTGTTGATTGTGACATCAAAGTAGCTTCCTCTGATTTGTTTCTTTGACAAAACATTTTTAAGAAGTAGTTTTAGGATAGCTCTAGAATGATAAGCCTCTGTGGAAAGGATGCTGAATGCACTGACAGCAGTAGCAAACCACAGCAAAGCTTACCTGACCCGGAGGAGAATTGTGCCAGGGAACCCCCATGCTTTTCAGAGCTTAAACCAAATCAGAGCTGTTGGATTGTTTCGTTTTGCCCTTGTTAAACAAGTTAACTGTAGGCTTGAGATCTTAAAGTCTAAATAAATTTTTAAAAAGGAACTAAAATATTTCCATGACACACCCACAGTTGAAAGAAGTTTGATTCATAATGCTCCAGATTATGCTTATTTAAGAATTCTTCTCAGGAGAGCCCTCTTCTTAAGCGTTTTCAGTGCACCGGACCCCTATCACAAAGCCTGTGTGTATTACGCGCTTTTAGATGATATCTAGCCAAACCTGAAGATCTTTTTCCAGTACAGTTGGCATTCCTATACATTTCTTCCAGAAAGAATCATGAAGTGTTTGCAACAAGGATGAACATGGCAGAAACAAATTAATGGCAATCTAGTGGAATTCAGCTTCAAAAATAGCAAATATCTATGTAAACTTGATCCTGCCAGAGATATGAATACAAATTATATTTCTTACAAGCTACAATGTGATTGAATTAAAGTATGTCTAGCTCTTCAAACATACAACACTGAAAAAATCTTACTTGCTTTTTGCGTTTCCCATCTAACCTTTTTTTTCTTAGGAGTATCTTAGAGTAAAATTCACTTTTCTTTCCTGGGGTTTACATATACAACACTCTGGGCAGGAGAATTTCAACCAAGTGTTTGAAAATAATTTTGATCCTCTATTTTAAATTTTCGAGGTTCAAATCTGTACATCTTGGAACTGAAGTTCTTTATACTACTTCTGTGGCTTTATAACAGGCTTTAAAATACAAACCTGCTTTTTGCAGAGTATTTCACCTTGAAACATGGCCATTCACTGTCATGCTCAATCTTAATTATCTTTAAAGTCTATCTGTACTTAAAATACAAAAAACATAATAAAATTATTTACCCTTTAAAGGAACACAATTTCCCATGTAGTAAAAGAAGTTATACGAGTAAAATGCAATGAAATCAAACAAGCAAAACACAGCTCTTGTTTGAGCAAGAAGAAACAAATGACACTCACAGGAGCTAAAAGCATTCCCTCTGAAGGCACTGCAGTAGCACGTCACAGCAAACTCAGTCCCAGGCTCCTGTAAAACAAATAAGCACCTGCTAAATGTTTAGCATGTGAATACTCTTTTGAATTCTAAATTACTACACATTCACTTAAATTAAGTAATTTTCTGAATCTGTGGCAGAGTATTCAGCATTTTACAACATCAGTTCTTAACCATATTTACTAAGGCAGTCAGCATGGAATAAACATGCACCCAAAATAAGTAAACAAAGCTTACTACAGGCTTTTTAGTGACTTAACTGGGAATTGAATCAAGCTAATATGGCAGCAACTTGGATTGCTGAAAAATTAAACATGAGCCTAAAACAGCCAATAACAACCCTGACAGACACTTTGACAAAGTCACTGTCTTGTTCTCAATATCTGTATCATATAAAAATCCCATTTTGAAGGTGATATAAACTGTAGAGAAAAAGCCTGAAATATCTTAACTGATCATTCTCTGCATATTGTCAGATGTACAGCAAAAAAACATAAAGTTAACCGTGAACAACAGTCACATAACAATGTATATTCTAATATTCTGCCATGGATAATTATTAAAGCAAAAGTACGCAGAAGTCCAGTGCGCTCAGCAGAATAAGATAATTCTGGCAGCAGAAAGATCAGTTAGAAGGGTAATAATAACAACAACTGAAGAAGAGAAAGAATCACTGATCTTGGAAATCCATAGGGCAGGAATTAAACACTATAACCAAATTGTTTGTGCAACCATTTAGCATCTCATTTTCTTGCTGTGCATGCTGAAGAACCACTTGAGACAGGTCATCTTGGAGAGTAACAAAGTACACCAATAACTAACATGGGATTAAAAGAATATTGATAGCCTGTGACAAGCAGCTTCCTGAGAAATGTTTCTTAGTCAAATAGCAGCAATCATTAAATATATGAGGGTCAGTCAATTTAATCTGCTCTTTTTATATGGATTAGTTTAGCAAAGTAACAGAAGAGACAATTAATGCCTCCATAGCTTTTCATGCCATGACACTAGCCCATCATTTTTAAAACAAATACTTGAAAGATTATTTTCTACACTACTCATTTTAGCAACTATTAACAACACCGATAAGGACTGGCTTCATGATGAGGCACAATTATACATTCCAGAAAATCATTACAGTAAAAGAACGTATCATCTTTTGAACAGACAGATCCCTAAACATTTTACACAAAAATGTAATCTCCCGCGCTTTCCAAACGGAAATCATAATCCTGGAGAGCCTCCACCCCTCTGTGCCACTACTGAGTTTACAATAAATATAATGGGACTCATGTCTAGGGACATGACACCGCCATCAATAAAACACACAGAATACTTGAATGAAATGTCGTTACTGTTCAAGAGTGGAGAAAAGTCACATAAAAATTTAGGGCAGGAGGCAAATAAAAATTGTCATCACAATCTATAGCAAATGCCTCTAGACCGAAAACATAAGCCTGACCTGCTTTGAAAAAAAACAGTATCTTATATGCAATAGTAAAGAACTACACATGGCTAATGGAATATCAGTTTAAAGTTCCTATTTAGAAAGTCAGAGCACTGGTCTAACAAAGAAAAATTAAAGGAAATCCTAGAAGCCTTTCTAATAGATAAACTATGACTGGAATTTGGCCAAAGTGCTGAGTAACACTACAGCTCCTGACGGGAAGAGTTAAGAGACATTTTAAGGCCACTTGCAAGCAGTAGCCAACTGTCCAAGGCCAGCAGAGAGTCGGATCCAAGACTGCATTCCCAACCTGCACAGATCCAGAAAGTTTTGACAATGTTACTGGATTTTCCAGGCTCTCCCCAAGCAGGTATTCATACAGGACGCAGCACTTCCACACACAGCCTTTCAAGTAATATGCTTTTCTCAGGTGTTTCCCTCTTGGCCCTTTCTGACAGTTGTTTGACAGATGATACAAATTGTCTGACACAGATTTTAAAGTCTGATATTTAAGAAAACAAATTACAGCTGACATCTTTGGTGTAATCCTTTGTGACACAGATAGTTAGGGAGAGTGACACAGTTGGAAAATAATGTAAGCTGAAAGCATTTGGAACAGCTCAGGATCCAAGGTGACTTTGTGCTGTAATTCACAACTTTTATAATTGTTCTGTGATACACTTCCTGGGTGAGATACAAAGCCCAGGAGAGTCAACAGGTCTGTTTCCATTGATTTCTCCGTCCTTTTTATCAAGTCCTTGCGAGAAAGCAATTCCAAGTCAAAGCACACTCAGCAAAGCTTGTCCAGAATCAGATCTCGCAATTAGTCTTTCAAACTTCACTCTTTAGTGTTGGCTGCTGAGTGTAAATTTCCACCTTTTTTATCTTTAAAGAGGAAAGAACTTTTCTTTGAGCTAGAGAGGAAGAGACATCACAAACATTTCTGCTTCGTGTACTCCCATAAAGAATTCTTAGCATGCTGAGCCAAACACGATTCATGATCTTTTTTCTCTAGTTTGTTCAACAGTGAAGTAGGACAAGAGAGGGAAAACAAGTGCATGCCCTTGATGTTATTCAGGTTGGCAGCACCTGACCTGATGCTATTATTCTGGAGCCTTTCTTTTGATAGCTGTACATTGCCCCAAAGACATTAGTCAACTAAACAGCAGACCTGGCAGCATGGTCCCCTAGCTTTAGTTTTGACAGTAAAACAAAACAAACAAAAAATACCAAAAAAACCCCGCCAGCCCAATAAAAATACCTAGCACTCTGCCCCAAACAGCACCCAAAACCCAAATCATCCTGAAGAAAGGGTGGATACAAACTGAGTTGCAGGTATTAACTTACTATCACTGCAAATTCTTAACATTATTTGAGACTGAGTCTTTTCACTAATGTAATGCTTCTAAGAAAATAAGACATTTAAAATAAGTATAATACAAAGGTAAATGAGGGCAAAAGAGCATCCAAGAAATAATTAGGTGGTACTAAAGAGTGTGACAGTTTTCCCTTTTTTTTTTTTCTTTTTTTTTTCTGACAGGCAGATTAAACTATCATTCAAATTTTTCAACTGGCAGAAGAGATATGTAGAACATAGTATCAGATTTGTTCTATAATCCTCTAACAACAGATTGAGGCTCAGACACTGCTGAGACCCATGGCATATCTTTTACCCAAATTTACTTGCAAAAGAAGGTTTATGAATCTTCCAAGATTACACAACTCACTCCCATAAAAACACAGTGGACAAGGTTCCAAGAGCTCATTTAGACAAATGACATATTGTGTCTCTCTCATGGAGGGAGGGAACTAGGGTACAAAATACGGATCCTGGTGTGCATCAGAACGTTCCTAATTTCAGAATAAGTATCTGAATTTACAGTTCTAGGTCTGGAACGTCATGATCTTAAAATAAGCATACAATGCTATCATACACAAGGAAGAGTAGCAAAATCTGTCCCTGTGTTACCATGCAATAACTCAGTAAATCTGGCCCTACTTAAGTTTCAGTGGCCATCAACAGCATGAAGCATTGCTCAGTAGGAAAAAATAAGGCAAATGCAGTCCAGAGTAACACGCCCATTTTAATTAAAAGCCAAGAATGGAATTAAAGGTTGCTTAAGGCAATAACGATAAAGTTGAATTAACATCAATATGGGAAACCTTCCATTTATCATCCTGGAATGATCACATTTTAACATGTTTATTGCATTTATTATTTCTAAATATTTCTACGTTTTGACATCCTATAATAAACATGAAGAACAGAAACTTTTGTCTTGAATCACTAAAATGGCCTTGGGACTCTTGTGTCCAATTGCACAACAAGCTTTTCATTATGTTGGTGTAGAGAGACACAACCTAGAACTGTAGACTGACTCAAACACCATCCAGTGGTAAATGGGAGTTACTACATTGCAGGAGCAGCTCCATCTACTTTACCTTCCCTTTTCAAGAAGGAAAGCAACTTTACAGACACAAGGCAACTCCGCCTCAGCTGAAGGGAAAACATCTCAAACATAAACCAAAGGGTATTGGGATGTAAATGTAGACACAAGAAAAAACAAACCCCAGCGACTGCGGTTGCCATTTTATAGTAGACTTCCAATAAATGACCTTCCAACAACTTGAACTAATGAGTCAGTCTCTACGATGAGACAGTAATAGTGGTTTCTGTGGATCAGTCGTGATCTCAGCACTCATTAGAACACAATGTTTATAACTTAAAAATACATGCTATGTAATTCACACGTTTTCTGTATTTTAGTCCTGCTATGTCCCCTGGAGACCAGCGTTCAGCACCACCCTATCTGCCTTCGCAGAAGTCTAGCTCCTCTCCACATATCCCAACCAGGCACACACATCTTCTATAGGCTGAAAGAAAACATTCAATAGCCATAACAGGAAGGAAGGAAACATAACTGATCTGTTAAGAAACAGAAACTTGTTGATTTCTTTCCAGACAATCACCATTCTTTGCATCATTGGTGAAAAGATGCCTAGAAATGTCACTGACTGTCCTATTGTAATGTGGCCAGACAACACACATTGTTCTTTTCCTCCTTCCTCTGCCATCTCAAAGAGCCTTGTACTGCTATCAGACTTCTGTAAGGCACTTTACAAACATATTACTTGCCTCCACTGCTGTACTTCACACGTGAAATCAAACCAATTTGTAAGACAATAGCCAAGACCAGTCTTTTTTTCCCCCCCAACTTTAGCCTAATTTCCAAAACATTCATAATTGTTTTTCATACATTTAACATCTCTTCTACCCATATTCTTCTAATCATAGAAACTTTTCAGTCAGAGGAGACCTCTGGAGATTATAAAGTCCAACCACCTGCTCAAATCAAGGCATACAAAGCATCAAATATATATATTTATAAAAAAAAATTAAAAATTTTTGGTTCAAGTTCTCATCTTTGTTTGACTTCAGAGAAGATGCCTCAATTTACATTTTTCTGGACATTTCATCTTTGTACAACTACAATTCCCTTGGCAAGAAGTTATTGTTATTATTTCAACACACAGAAAACTGAGGCAGAGAATTTGCATTTCTTGTTATCCATTTGGGAATCATCACTAAGATGTGAAGTTTTCACATGAGGTGACCTCATAAAAATATAAATTGTTACTCCATATTTGTACCTCATAGATTAGGACGGATACTACCTAAGGAAATTAATTCACTTAATTTAGTATCTTAAAACAAATTAATCAGAAGATTTAGTTTCAGAATTTGAGATACGCATTTCCAAACACAAAATTCAGGGTTTTCTTATTGTATCTGTATTCTAATATCTTGGTTCTGGAACATTGTTACAGCTGTAAAATAAATAATCTAAATCATCTTTAAAAGAAAGAATGGCATATTATTTTTAGTCCTTAAATCATCAGAATTGTTGCTAAAGAAAACAGAAATACAAGAACCCAAGAAACAAACACCCTTTACAAACCGAATTCATACCTATAATGTTACTATTTGCCAGGATTTCACATATTCATTGTACCATGCCTACTCACATAAAGCATGCCAAAGACCTTAATTGGAATTCTTATTTTAACAAAATGACCTTGTACCTAGTGAATACTTAGAAATGGCCAACATAGCTCATGATATCCAAGTAGCCCAACAGAATAACCTCTACTACGTTTTGCACAAGTAACGAAATACGGTTATGTCAACACAGTTGTACTGAATTTAATGCATTGTAATTCACATACTGAAAAGTCTTCATGAGGTAAATCATACTTTTAAAAACAGTCATTCTTTTGTGTAAGTGCATATATACACTCATGAAGAAAAAAAGGATGCAAATTCAACACCCACACCCTAATAGTTAGTGCACTGGAGGGCAGACACCCTGCAAAGGGATTGCCTGGGTACCCTACATTGTGTCGCAGATCTTCTCAGATCACATCTGTCCCAGCCACACTAGGCTCTGTTCAGCCACAAGGCCATGGCAAAGAAGAGCATGCCAGGGCTGCTAGAGAGACAACACTCTTCTCAAATAAATGCAGTGAGTAGGGATGCCCTCATCTTAAGACCAAGAGATATAGCAGCAGGCTTACACACATATACAAAATTCTTTTCTCAAAAAGGGCCGTATGTTCCCTTCCACCTTGCACATGAAATCTCAGTGCCAACAAAACCCTTCTACACTCCAGCACAGAGCCAGGAATTTACTACAGGTCTGAATGTGACTGATGCCATGAATTTCCTCTACCCAAAACCATAACATTCCCTACACTTTATATAAATTTACCCCTGTTTCCTCTGTGGTAAGAGAAGCTGTAGCAAGAAAGAAACAAAGACAGCTACAAGTTTTGAAGAATAGAGAAGGCTGGCATCTAAGGTGGCAGAGAATGCAGAAAATATGTTTTGTTTGAAAGCCAGGTGATAGCATAGCCTTTGGCAAGAG
Organism: Thinocorus orbignyianus; assembly: GCA_013400375.1. Classification (NCBI taxonomy): domain Eukaryota; kingdom Metazoa; phylum Chordata; class Aves; order Ciconiiformes; family Thinocoridae; genus Thinocorus; species Thinocorus orbignyianus. The sequence goes on along the minus strand of VXBW01006069.1, from coordinate 1,639,640 downwards.
GAGAAAGAAGAGGAAGCGTAAGAGACTAATTCAGCAGAGTAGAAAGAGTTGTACTTTTTACTTGAACCTTCACAACACTTGACAGCAGTTAACTTCTTCATTTCACAAGCCTCAAAATGGGTAATAGTAGTAGATAAGCTTATTCGCATTTTGAAAAGCAACAAAGCAATCAGTTACACCATCAACAATAATAAACCAGTCAGCTATACTGAAGTTAAATATTGCACCGGAGCAAATACATACATCTAACAGCTGGTAATTCATACTGCTAGCAGCTTTAGGGGAAAAAAAATCATTGCATTGTTTATGTTTTAGCTGATTTTTAAGTCTTAGCAATATGATTTTTTTGAATGGGAAGATAAGAGATTATACAAAGCTTACTTGGTTTCAAAATACCATTTTATCTCTATACGGATGCACTGCTACAGTGTAGTTACCTCTGATGCCTTGTTATCTACAAGCATTTATGCAGTATTCCACTTTATCCACCCACTTTCGTGCCTCCAAGATCTACTGGATATGCTTTCAGGCTAAACATATGAAAACCTTACTCAGTATGATTGTCCTGGGTTAAGAGGCCCAGGACTAACTTTTCTCCTGACGCTGGGAAAATTGCACTTTTAGAAAACTCTAGTGTCTGAATTCATAAAAATATTTACTTTATGGCCAGCCAGGCTCTGTGAGATTCAAGGTCTCAGTGTTTTCCAGCCTTGCCAGGTGCAGGGATGAGCAGGAACAAGGCTTGGGCATTTGTCCCAAGTTGGCCAACAGGATTATTTCATACCATGAACATCACATTCAATATAAATTAGAAAAGTTTGCTGTATAGGTGGCTCTCCCTTGATGGCAGTGATCCTTGCCCCGGTGCTGGATCGCTGAGCCCTTCCTTTCCTCCCAAAGCCATTGCACTCACAGGGTCCCACATTTGCTGTCCCTGCTGGGAAAGCACAGCTTCTACTGAGATAATGGGCTGAGTATAATTCTTTAAAATCTTTTATCAGTGTCGGGATTAATACTGGTTCTTTAGTATTATTGTTAGTAATTTAATCTTATTTTATTAAAATCTATTTACATATCAACCCTCGTGTTTCTTTCAATTCCCTGATTCCCCTTTCCTGGGTGGGGAGGGGTCATGGGGTGAGAGAACAATTGTCCCTGTAACAATAAATTGTTACAGGTTTTCTCAAACCATAACAATGGCTGAAAACATGAATGTAAATGGGTGATTCTCCATTGAGAATACTTGCTTTAATTCTATTGGATTGCTTAGTGTGCTTCACAGTTCAGTAATATTTTCCTCATACAGACAAAAGTATAAACCTTAAATGTTTCAGTGTTTGATTTGGTAGCCTAAACAATCCTTTCCTCTATTGAAGAATTTTGCAAGAACTCATTAAACAAGCTGAATTAAACCTAAGATACTAGGAGACATCGGTGGCTAACAAGTTATATACTTTATTGAATCCCCTGGTGTTTGATAGTGCAAGAGCAGCAAACAAGCTGAAGTGTGCTGTTCCAAGAGCAGAGTAGCAAACAGCTTTGTCCCAATACCCACACAAGGTCCACTGTGGATCAGGGATCACATATGCAATACCTGTTCGATGTGATGAGGTCTTTTAAAGCCCACTTCTCAGATAATTTTATAGCCGTGTCCAACTTGGAGTGAGTTTTATTCCTGACACAGCATGAACCTAAAACGGTTGCTTCAGTAAGAAGTATTTGGGGCCAACTGGTTTGATTTTTGGATGAAACAAAGCTAAGAACTGCTCTAAAGAACAAAATTTTCAATCTTCAGTATAGAACAAATGTAAGATGCTTGTGAAGTAGTGTGTTAAATCTCAACTTTGGACTACAATATTTTTTTCAGATGAGACGTACAAAGAGGTGCTCGTGTGTGACATTTTATAAATATTCTAGGCATACTTCAAACAGAGCTTTTGTTACCATATTGTCTGTTAACAGTAACTGGTATTAAAGAAAAGCTTTATAACCTACAATCATTTATATATGTTGGATGTTCTTTTGAATTATACACTAGACTGAGACTCAAGAAACGTTGAGTCCACTTCTGCAAGATGATCCTAGAAAAGTTGTATCATCACCCAGAACTCCCACCCCCCAGCACCCTTCCCACATCTGTGGAAATTGTTGTAATCTGAAAAGGACTTGTGTATTTCAATGAGCTCCAGAGGGAATCTGATTACATTGATAACTATAGAATCATTTAGGTTGGAAGGGACCTTTAAGATCAATGAGTACAGCCACTAACCTAACACTGACAAAACCACCCCTAAACCATGTCCCTAAGCACCACATCTACCTGTCTTTTTAATACCTCCAGGTATGGTGATTCAACCACTTCCCTGGGTGGCGGAAGTGCCTGTCCAGGTAAACAACACCGACAGCCTTTCCTTCATCCACTAAGTGGGTTGCCTCATCATAAAAGATCAGGTCTGTCAAGCAGGACCTTTCTTTTGTGAGCCCATGCTGACTGGGCCTGATCACCTTGCATGTGCCAAAGAGTTAATACTGGAGAATCAGGTGCTGCAGCCACTGAGACGTGAATCTTCTCTGAATTACGTCTAATTTACACTAGTATGAATAAAAAGGGGGTCAAGATCCTAGATGCCCTTCTTAGTTCTGTGACCAAGTCACTGCTAAATTTGGACAAACCGCCTAACTAATCCTTGACAAAGTCCCTTACTTTATTAATGGGGTAAAACAATACCCATCTACCTTTAGGTACTGCACAACACTGGTTCCCTTCATTTACAGAATATTTTCAAAGTCCTAAATAAATGGTGCCATTGAAATAAAAAGCAGTATCACCTGTTTTTGGCTTGAGCAGCAAGCCAACACGTAGGGCACTTTCTTTCCATTAGGAGAAATTGATGATAAACTCAGATCCTTCTTTGACACAAACAAAATCCTGTTTCCTGAACATAAAAGGAATTAAACAGCTGGAGATAGCTTCTTTTCTCTAAATTCTAAGCTTTCTTTCCTTAGTGTTTAACTTAAAAAGCTCTGACACTTCTCTCAAGTAGATGCTACAAGTATTCATGTGTTTCTGGCTGAAGCTTTTTTACTGCTTTTCCTTTCTTCTTACAAGTTGTTTTTCCTGCATCGTTCCTTCAAACAGTTGTACTAAAGCCATACTCTATAAAGCTTCTCTGTCTGCAACAGTCTGAAAGGCCTCACGTGTGTTGTGCAGCGTCATACGTATGTTGTTTGAAGGCCCCCACTTTTTCAGCTACCTAGTTCAATAAAGGGGATTCATGACATCTTACTAACTTTCTAAAATAGAGGACTTCGCCAAAGGTCCCAGTTTCAACCTACAGCAGTATTATAATCAATTCAGTCAATGACTAGTAATAGCTATACAAAGGCAAATGTTTCCTGGCTATTCTTAAGTCTAATCTTAAAGGTGGCACACAAAGCAAAACAACTTTAGGCAAACATTTCCTTCCTTAAACACTATACAAGTGGCAATCATCCTGACCAGAAATACATTTTTAGCAATTCTTTTAATCCCTTCTCTCTGCCCTCGCCAGCCTTTGTAGACATTTCGAACATTCTAATAGTACACTGACGTTCCTAGTTGTCGTTCCAAGTTAAAATCACCACGGTGAAGCCAGCTGAACATATTGTTTTGCAGAGGTACAATTAGTGCAGTACTTTGGACATGGTTAGCCTAAGCCACTTTTTGCCATAACAGCTTTGACAACAGTATCTCCTACTACAATTATAGTGGTGTAAATGTGCTTTGACTAGTGTGGCTTTACACTCCACAGGGATACCTTTCTACTGCTAATGTACTTCATTAATTACCTGGCTATGTACTGTTATAGAAATGAGAATATTACATTATAGTGGTACCAACAGCAGCACAGAGATTTCTGGTGACACGTTCTGTAGTACCTTTACCAATTCAAGTAATTCTCTCTTTTGGTTTTTGATGCCAGGTTTTTTCTGCCTTCCCACCAGGGACATTCAACATACATACATATTAAAAAAAAAGTATTGTGTTGGGTTTTTTTATTCTTACTTTTGAGGCTCATCTAAAGCATATTTAAACAGCACCTGCAAAAGATAAGCAAATGTTTTTAGAATTTCACAAGTCAAAGCAAGTATAGCTTATTAGTACTACCTTTAAAAGTTGTTTGATTTCACAATGGAACCTACTACAAATCCTAACCCAGGAGAAAGAAAAAAAATAAAATCAAAGCATCTTGTTTTGTCTTGAGGGGGACTTTTGGTCCTCTGCAAGAATAAACAGCACATTTAAATTCCTAATAAGACCACAGTATTACATAGCATTGTTGTTGGACAGGTTTTCTAGTGACTTGTAAATGACATTTTAAGTACAGAAATAGACAAATATAGAAACATTTTTAGGTTTTAGATCTCAAAATACACAAGACATCATTCTTTTAAGCAGGTGTGCCTTCCTGGGCAGCTGCTTAAGATTAGTAAATTACAAGCTCAGAATTTCATTCCTAAATATGGCTAATGAATAAAATCTTTAGTCTGGCAAGTTGGAATCAAACTGCCACAATGAGCACCTGTTGAGAAAGCCCATTATTTGAAGCCGGGTGTTCTGGGTGAAAAGATCACTGTGAATTAATTTTGATTGCTTCACAAAACTCTGCATAACAAATGGTCTCTGACAGGGGTATCAGGAGACTTCCATTTGAAGCAGAGAAAAAAAAAGATTTTGTTTCTAGGAAGGTAACATAATCTCTCCAGTGACATTAAAACACACCAGTGGCTACACTTGCTTGAATCTCTCTTCTGAAACAGATTGTATGTGCTTAGGTTACCAGGTATTATGTTTTGGGAGGGTAAAGAGAAACAATTGATATAAAAATCTTATCTAAAAGATTAGATAAAAAGAATATGGTCAGAGATCTGTGAATCCTGAATTGTTAAAGCAGTTATTTGTTCACAAGTTTATTCACAGCTACATTCCTGTGTGTTCTGGATTGCTACATAAAATGCCAAAATGGAAAAGGAGGAGAACAGAATAAGTCAAACTAAAGTTTTTTCAGCTGACTACATAAATAAGCAGCTCTCTTGTACGAGTTAACTCTAGTAGCAAGTTAAAGTAACACTAAAGATAATATGAGTATCTGGTAAATACTTCTCTTGCCTGATATACAAGCTATTGAATAGGAAGCAGTTTCTGCCTCTGAAAAGAAGCTTCCATCTGAAATACACAGAAGTGTTACCTGTCTGTCATCCCCTGATTAAATCTAAGGCCAAGCTTACCATCTGTTTGTGCAAATGAAAAGCGTAATATTCCACCAACTACTCTGCATGATCACTTCACTTAAGGGTTTCCTGCAAAATGATTTTCAGTTCATACAGAGCTTATTTTTAGAACAAAACGAATCACCAGAAAGCACTATGCTTTTAGCTAATAATCATGATCCAGTTGACTTTATGGTTGATTTGTCAATTCTTAGCTATTAATATTACCTGAACTGCAACATCTACAATTTCTTCAAAACTGACTGTAAAAGATACACACATATTAAGATAATAAAATGCTCATATTGACTTCCCTTCTTCTGTGTTCTGTTTGTCAGGCAACTTGAATTATTCCATCATCAGGGTATTAATTGCACCTGCAGAAAGATTTCACTGTGTCTGGATTCGTATGAGTACCAATGGCTTGTGTTTTATGCCTATTAGGGCTAATGATTTTGCTAAAGTCAGAATACAGCCACACATTCCATTAAATAAAAATAACAGCAAAATTCTAGATCAGATCTTGCATTTTGTTAATTTATGGTAAAGGTAGAAATCAGTCTAATATTAGACCACCAGGCACCTAATATTTCCATTTTTGGTAGTAACTACATTACACTACAGGGCACATAACAGCCACCTACACTGAATTACTGACACTGTTTTGTTTCATTCGAAAAACCAGACTGACAGTGTCACAACCCCAGAACAGAAATATTAGAAGACATATTCAAGCAGTGACACTTTGCTGCTGTAAATAAAACTGATAAACTCATCTATTTGGATTTGAAAGTAAACTCTGTATCGTCCAAGTGTACATCAGCTCCATTTACCTGCACACGCCTTTGATTACACTACAGTCCTGCAGCCCCCATGTCCAGCCCCTGCCATCCCAGAACCTTCCCAAACATGGATGCACAAAGGATGATGTGACTGCACAAAGACAGTGCCTAGTATAAAACACTTATACTGGACAATTTGAGGCTTTTCCCATCAACTTTCTGCCCCAAGCCTCAGCTATCCTGAATATCTCTTAAAATTATCACAATTATCTCTTCAAGAAACGTATGGCTAATTCTTGCTAATCTCTTGCTAATTTCATTCTTCATCTAACATAAGGCATGAAGCAATGGATAAATGGGGGGGGGGGGGGGGGAAGCAACAAGCTAAAGATACTGGTTTTGTTTTGTTGTTTTTTTTAAAGACAAAAGTCCTTCTAATAATACCCCGTGATTCTATTCTAGCACATTCGAAAAGCAAAGCACACTAGAAAAGCACGAGCAGTGGGAAATATGTAATATATATCTTTCTGCTTTTTTTCCTTCATGTCTCCAAAATAAACTACAAATTTCCCATGTTGAAAAGTTTTTCCTTAAGTTAATAAAATCTGTCACTTTCCATAATGGTTGATTTGAAGAAAGTCCACAGGTGCAGTATTCTGTTGTTCACAGCTTGGGAAGTCAAGGCTTATAATAAAAAGCCCTCTGTGTTATGGTCCTCCTTCCCCATCAATTCACATCAAGTATTATTAGAATCATCTGCCACCTCAGTGGTGCTTCCTCTGTGCTCAAACTGCAGAAGCAACAATGACATTTTACTGCTCTGCAGGTGCTGCTGTGTGTGGTCACGAACACAGAAGTGTGGCCTGCTATTGTTCTCCAGTAGCACTTTGATCTCAAACACAAAAAGCCACATAGCTGGCCACCCTATTCATCCTTAGGCTGGCTTATATGGGTGAGAGAAAGAAGAGGTGACAAGAGATGGGCAATCCATAATATTTATTTCAACAAATGCTTCAAATCTTTTTAAACATCATAAGAACATGGCTCATTAAACTACAACAGCCTTGAAATTGTGTTATAAAACCACAAAACAAAAATCAATACTTCTGCTGGAAAAGTGGTAATGAAATATATTGAGTTGGTTGAAAAGTGGTTTGTATGAATCATAATATTATTATGTGCACATCACTTCTACTCCCAATACTTAAAGTTAACAAACTAGGGAGTGCTTTCTTTCCCATCCCTTAAACAGGTGCTACGAGATGGTATTTATCAAAGTTATTTTCCAGGCTCAATCCTTCTGCCAATAAATAATGCTGGGATACTGGAGGCTTAGTAAAGGGAGATCAATTCAATGCATATTTGCTACCTGAGCTTCAGCTGTTGTATTATTTCACAGGCTGATCAATACCATGCTCCATAAAAGCAAAGAAAAAAGCCACAACATCACCCCGATGAGCCACTGTAGGTTTATTACTGAACCAGAAGGATGTAACATTTCTGGGTGTGGTAAAGACTAAATTTGATAGCAGATTTGACCACTATTAAATAGTTTAACTCTCTATTGCAAGTCTTTTAAATAGTCCAGATTTTTAGCAGTTACATAAATGCTACTGGAATCAACACTCCCTCTGCTGAAAATAGTAACAAATCTCTGGAATTTGATTTAGAATTCTCTCTTATTTATTTTAAGCTGGCATTATTGCTCTTCAATTATATCCAGAGAAAACTGGTACTTAAAACTATTCTAACACAGGCAAGCAATAATGGCATTAAAAAATGAACACTGAACAAGAATGAGATGAAGGAATGGGAAGGAAGCGCTCACAAAGGAGGCCAAATTATTTAGTTCTCCTAGATACCAGTGTAGATTTCTCACTCAGAAACTGTACTGTAAGGTTATATCAAACCAAACCCAGGAAAAATTTAGCTGTCGTGGTTTCAGCTGAGATGGAATGTAACTTTCTTGCTAACAGCTGGTACACTGCTATATATTTTGGATTTGGGATGAGAAATAGTTGATAGCACATGGGTGGTTTTGGCTGCTGTAGCTTTTTCTGTTCCTCACAGAGTGCAACTCCTCAAAAAGTTGTGAGGCAACCCAGCCAGGACAGCTGATCCCAACTGATCAAAGGGATCTTCTATGCCATATGATGTCATGATTGGTATATAAACTGGGAGGAGAATGAGGAAGGCGGGGACAGACACAGAGTTTGGAGTGTTGGCGTTTGTCCTCCCAAGCAACCCTTATGCATGATAGAGCCTGGCTTTTCTGGAGAAGGCTGAACACCTGCCTGCCCATGGGAAGCAGTGAATTCATTTCTTGTTTTGCTCTGCTTGGATGTGTGCTTTTGCTCTATCTATTAAACTGTCTTTGTCTCAACCCACAAGTTTTTCCTCTTTTGTTCTTCTGATTCTCTCCCCCATCGCAACTGGGGGGAGTTAGCAAGAGGTTGCGTGGTTCTAGTTGCCAGCTGGGGTTAAACCACAACACCTCTCTCCACCCACAGACCTTCACACACATATATTGTGAAGTTTCTTTCTTAATATCTTTCTCAGGAAAAATCAACCATAAATACCCAGAAACAATGCAGAACAGAAGGAAAAACATATTGAATAGTAACTAAATGAGACTAGCAAAAGGCTTAGCAGCTTGTAATAGCCACCGTAACTCTCACCCTCCTCAGAAATAAAAACCCTAATCTGCCAAAATTGCCCACCCTGCGATCCTCCTTTTGTGGTGTAATCAGAAGACAGCAAAAACCTCCCATATTGAAATTCATCCATTTAAAAGGACCGCACCATACCCACACAATTCTTTGAAGAGTAAAGAAAACCATCTATCAAAAGTCAACTGATGGAGGGAACTAAAAGCAGTTTTTAAGACTTGCAAAGAGCACTTAGATGAACGATTTCCACCAAAAGAGAAAATACATATTATTAAATGGAGTCCAAAATAGGCTCTAAGAAGAGACAAATACAAAGCGTGACCTGAGATCCCTCTAACTCTGGTTTGCTGGAGAACCAAGATGATATCAACCCTTGATTTAGGACATACTCATCCAAGAAATTTCCACAGTTGCCACTGTAGTAACCAAAAACTCCTCTGCATATTACTTCTTGCACTATGAACATTGACAGGATCAATTGAGCAATTTTACTGAACTTCAGCCATCCCAAAGTCCCCTATATCGGAGATCTGTCCTACCAGATGTGTGTCCATCCTATTATTTTAGACAGTTATGGTGACAATAGAAATAGTCAAGAGTATCCACTCACCACCAGAGACAAAAAGCTTAGTTTTACACCCAACCAGAAAAATCTTACTTCCTACAGCACGTGAGCTTCTAACCTGAGCTGGGGACTGGTTCTACAGGAACTGAGGAAATGCCATCCTGGAAATGAACGTTTCCACCTGCCTTCAGCATGTGGAACAGACTAGTTCCTTCAATTCCAGCAGGAATCCTTTCCAAATTATGCTTTAATTTTGCAACTCAACGGGAGAAGGGAAATAAAGGTGTTACAGCTCATAGCTGTGTATATTGAATCTTAAATTTATTTTTACTTCCTTGTTTTCTATAAATAGTCTTGTCTTTCACCAGCTCTACTGCTGTTAAAATGTTTTTGAGTAACTCAAAATTACAAGGAACCTTAACCTCGAGAGAGAATGAAAGAAGAAGGGGGTGGAATATGAGGAATAACTACCAACACCAAAGAGAGAAATGTATCACATCACCACAGGATTCCCTGCTACTTCAGAGCCTTCTACAGTAAGCAACTGTATAGCAATTCCATCTGCTTACAGTCAGAACTCCCCCAAAACTTATTTGGGAATGTACCAGTCTTGATTTGGCCCTCTGTGAAGGGCTGAGGTTGTACTACATACATCTCCCCACAGTCCCATCCCATGCCAGTTACAGATGCCTCACTGCATCATGACTCTCTCTACATGCTGCCCCGCAACTTGCACACATACAATCTAATCAAACAACAAACCAACTGCTTTCCTTTCATAACAATAAAAAGAACTTTTTTGTTCTGTAAGGGTGAAAAGAACTGATGGGGAGGGAAAGCATTAGGGTGATCTCAGTGTACGTGTCTAGGATGTCAGCGTGTAACTGTTCATTCAGGGTCATGATTTTAAGTGACTTTGTATAAATGCATTTTAAAAGCCTGACTTTCAGGCAGAATAGCACTTTCTAAAAATCACAATTCTTTGGGATGGTTTAAATTGAGCATTATGTAAACTAGACAAATAAAGCTTTGAACAAGCATGAAATTTAGGCCAAGTTGCAAGGGAGAGGGGGGAAATTGCTGACCACATTCTTCATTTCTCCTATTCTTATTGTTGTTACTGTTATAATATGTAATTTTCAGATAAAAAGAGAGTCCTTCAACATGAGCAGTAGATAAAGTCGGGACTTCAGGTGTTAGTTGATAGCTACTTCAGACTCCTGATGAAATGAAATTCACTCTGTTCTGTTTCTCCACTAGTTTGTCAGAGAAAGAACATCTAAACCCAAGTGTAACTTGCTGACTTGTATCATGCAGGCCCAGTGTTTCAAAAACCCAAAGTTATCCGTTCAAAAGCAAAGACCGTCACTGCCATACATAAGGTTGAAAAGAGCAAACTGGTAAAATGAGAAAATCTCTCAGAGGATCTAAAAATACTTCCTTTTTCTATTATCTTTCCTAATGCTCAACAGCAGAGCAGACAACCACCATAGCTATAGCTGCATTTCAACACATGGCTGCACTACCATGCTTGATGTTTATAGTTTTCTGCAGTACATGCAGATACACACTCTCTGGGAGAAAACAAAGACCATAAGGCAATATTACAGAGACTTGGACCAAACCCAACAGCTGCAAAAGACCCTAACCTCATACTTAACTCAGTGCACTCTCCACTACACCACACTGGCACTAGCACTTTCACATCTTCCTCTTCCTTATCTTCCTTCCTTCCATGCTACCCTCAAACCAACCACGAAGTCACAGAGGCAACAAGTCTGACCCTAAACTGTCATATAGTGCATCATCCAGCATTTTTCTTCTGATTAATTATGACCAGATATGACCAAATTCCAGATATTTTGGTTTACCATTTTTTCATGTATGGGGAATATATAAAGATAACCCATTACCTGAAGTCCAGGCTGAAAGTTGCCTGTGATAAATATCACTGAAATTGGACATTAACTACAGGCACTTATCTGAAAGCTAGCAAATGCCATTAGAATGTCCTTGTCCTGTGCCTGAAGAAAAGATATTTTGTCTGGATATTTTTCAAACCAAAATTTGAAAATTTTAGAAGATTGTGGCTACATCAAATAGCAAAAATACAGTATCTCCTGAGACCTTTAGCAAAAACTGATCATTTATTCTTACAAATATAGTAAAAGTATAAGCATGTATAATATAGCATTAACTCTTACAACTTAATCTGGGAAATGGCAAATGTTGTTCTGAGGTACCAGCAGGGCACTTCCAGGTGTTCTGGTAGTTGTTGAAATTCAAAACCAGCTGTTTTATAAGCACTTCTATTCCAAGAAGGTATGGTACACATACTGTGAAAGACAAATCTGAACAGTTTCCCATCTAAATATCAAAAAATAAATTAAAATTAAGAGTAAGGAACTACTGTGAGCACATTTTATAAGGAGCATCAAGAGATTAGAACAACTTGCCCAGGGTCATAATGTGCCCAGAGTCAGAGATGAAACTTCCATTTCCTAAATCAGCCCCTCACACTTTAACCAGAAGCGAAACCTTCACAGGAACCTCCAAGGTTCCAAACCACATGCAATTAAAATGTAATAAATCCCACTCAACAGTACTAACAATAAAGGAATACGTGTGCATCAAGCTAGCAAATGTATCAGTAGACAGAGGGTGAAAACAACAGAAAATCATCTGTTCAAACAGCAGCAATGCAGGAATTAAATTTCAGTACTGCTGTCAACTTTTCATTTTCACTAATGGCTTTTAAGAAAGCCGGACATTTTTCCTCAGTCCATTTTACCTTTTCCTTCCATTTGACAAATATTGATTTTCATTTCCTCCAAGTTTAAGTGCATTGAATGCTATTGTGACGGGTTTGTTTACTTTTTTGTTTATGTCCCAGCTTTATTGAGATCGCCAGCATGAACACATACAGCTTTGGAAAGAGAGAATTGGTTTAATACCTTTCTCAAATCCAGGAGAGAACACAGGAGCCTGGTCTATTGCTCTGTATAGGTCAAGCAAGAAAAGCAACTCTAGGCAACTATCTAATGTCAGTAAGGAGACTGCTGAAGTAACAGCCTCAGAGTTTTAAGCTGTCACTGCTACGCTCTGTGACAATAGTAAAAAATTATAGAGTGTTCTTCCTCCACTTCAGTGTAAAGTTAGACACTATCTTAAAAAAGCCTTTGGTGGCATTTTAAGTTATGCCCAGTTGGTAGAAACTTAGCCCTTTCAGAGGCTTAATTTGCAAGGTAACATCTCAGGAAATTCTGGCTCAAACAAGCTGTAGCTTTATGAATTCTTTTCAGCCTGAGTCACAGGTACCTTTTCACAGATACCTCAACCTCCTTTCATAAGATGATCTTAAGCTTTGCGAACCTGCCTGGTACATTTTGCACACTTCCCTGTCTTAAGGTCTCAGTCACCAAATAAGAAGTCCCTCTGACTTTGCACTGATATGAATAAATATTGTTTATATGATCTATTCCACCCATTCAAGGTCTGGGGGTTGGGTGGGGAAACAGTGAACAGAAATAAACATCTGGAGTGAGTGGAAGAGGCAGTAACACTTAAAATGCCACAGGCATTTTTACAGAAATTGTCTGGGCAGTGCTCAGACCCTCATCAGCGTTAGAAGTCAAAATAAGTTGAGCTGACTTAAGCAGGGGTTTAAATTAGTTTAAGTGTATCAGCACTAGAGGTCTGTGCTGGTATTAAGGAATCCCCACAACTGAGCTAACTAGTGATCTAACCATCACAAACAGTCTTGTTCTCGTCAGCAGCTTCGACAACTTGCCAAGAGAAGTCAGTATTCAACCTAGACAAGTAAACAAACGCATAAACCTGAAATCTGTTCTGTCTCTCTCTGTAATTTGCTATTTTCTGGATCCTCTAACCAACGTAAAGGTAGGAGTTCATGTGGATGTAGATTTAGCATTGATCATGATTGCCCACTTAGATATTATAGGTTTGAAACATATGTTAGCTACACTATGTATTATCTGACATTTCAAAATCCCAACAAAAAGGAAGCAATTTAGAATTATTCACTGCTAAAGGAAGCCCATTTTCAAAACAGGCACTGTTTGGGCAAAAAAAAAAAAATCTTAACATAATTCATCTGGTTATTCTCACTGGCTCCACTCTGAAATTATTTTTCATAGAAAAGATGGGGAAAAGAAAGAAAGTAGCAACCAGTGGGGTTAAATTCATGACAGTGTGCCAGACAAATCCATTCCTGGCTTCCACATTCAACCCTGAATACTGCTTGCATTGCACCACCTGATGCCAGGTGCTGCAGGGCTTCTCCTACACTCACCTGACATTGTGATACTGCGTTTTTAAGACCTTTAAATAATGAAAATAGACCTTTGCACTTCAGCACCACCCTGGTCAACAGAGCTGTCTGTCCAGATGATGTGAATGCCTGCTAACATGGAGAGACTTCCTACTATGGAAATTAAGTAGCACCAAAAGTTTCAGGGCTGATCGTTCCAGGGAGGACGTTCCTTATTAGCACTCATGGCAAAGTCTAACATGGGCACAGACATGTATTTAGTTCCCATCCAAACCTGAATTTGAATTCCTTTAAAAAAGTGACAGTAACTTCTGAGAGTTAAGGAGAGCCTGCAATTTGGGTTAATTAGTTAATGGCTATAAAAAGGAAGATGACATCACTTCTTTACTTTGCAACTCTCCAGTAGGTGTTCTCACAGGTATACCACGTGCATTAGTTGCGTACAAGATGGTGGCCCCAACCCACTACATAAGACATTGTAGAGAACATCTTCAACCCTTGAGTGCACATTATGCTATTGACCAGCTCCCTCAGTGCTAGACAAACTCAAGCACTAAAGAAAACTTTTCTTTCCTGCTCTCCTGTTTTCACTCTACTGCTTCTCCTACCATATTAAGAGATGTTGCCTCTTGAGAAATTTAGACTGTGGCTAAAAATCTGTGGTCTGAAGAAAAAATAGAAGATAAAATGGAAATTGAAGAAAGACATTCATGTTAGGACAAAATGATATCATAACTTGAGCCAGAAACTTAATTTTGATCATTACCATGCTTACACCGCACTTACCTGTAGAATATTCCAGCTGCTGCATGTGGTTCAGGGCCTTGCATGTCCCTGGAACAAGGAGATCTTCCCAAGGAGGCAACACCATGCACTTGCCATTGTCTAGGCACACTGCCAGTGACCGAGGGACTGGCTCAGAGTACGTATTCTGATATTAACCATGACCTGGATATAAAAAACAGAAATATCAAATCATAACACTGAACATAAATGCAGCTGTCAGTAATTCTGCTCTTTTTCCAGTCACTCCTGTTCTTTCCTATTAGTATTTCTAAGCTTCTACTCCTCCTTAACTTTTTGTCTAGAGGTAGGTATTTATACAAGAGACTGAATCGTATGTGAAAATCTTTACATCATTGTATTTTAACCCTGCAGTTAAGAGACCTATTCCTTCTTGCTTGCAGGAATAACTGTACCCACCTCTTTAAGGAAAATCCACTTAGTATAACTTTTGTCAAGTCATATTCATGAGAGAAGCAAGCTAAACTGAAAATATTATTTTTATTTAAAAAAGAAAAGAAAAAAAAAACCAACCCCAAACCAAACCCAGAGAAAACTAGAGAAGTACTGAAGATTGGCAGGGTGACAACAAAAAAAGAACTGTCACACTACAAAAATCACACCTTCTCCTGCCAAGTAAAACTGGCCTTCTGCAAAGATGGAACCAGGTAACTTGTGACTTTAGGGCTTCCAAAAGCAGCAAGTATGCCCCAAAGAAAAAGACAAACCAAGGAGCAACTGCTGCATTTTGATGGTCAGCAAGCATCCTTTCCAAAACATGGTCAGAGAGATTTGTTGACTGCTGCAGCAGGGAGGGCTTGCAACCTGTCCCTAAGTCTCAAACCACAAAGAAACACCAAAACTCATCCGACTTCTCCCTGAAATAAGGGTTTAGCGTTTGATCATCACCAGCACGTGAAGCCAGCCAGGCAAATTGCTGCTTCCCTTCCCTTCCCACCCTTGCTGCCTCGCCCATCCAGAAACCTGCCCACCCAGCGTACTCCCCTGATTCTCCCGTTTCTCTCCCTCTCTCTCTACTTCGCTGGTGTAGCGTGTCCTTCGGCTGAAAAAGGCGTGGGAGGGTTAATCCTAAGGACACGCTACAGCTCCCCAATTTACCAGGGGGGGCGCGCCCTTCGCCTGGCCGCGGAGAGGGGCTCGTCCCCCACTCCGGGCTCCTCTCTCTCAGTCGCCACCACGTCCTGGCTTCCTCTCATCCCTACCACGATTCAGTGGACTTCTTTCCCCCGAATAAATCCAAATTCAGGGCCAAAAACGCCCGTCGGGAGGGGCAGCCTCATGGTTTACCCAGCCGGGCGCCTCCGGTGGGCTCTTCCCAAGCGGGGAAGTTTCCGCAGGCTCTTGGCCCAATTTTTAAGTTAATTCACGTCTGGTTCCGGGTGAAGAAAATGACTCGGGATGATTAAATGAATGCAGCGAACCATCGTCAGCGTTTAGAAGTTTGGAAAGAAAAAAAGAAAGAAAAAAAAGCCCACCCCACTGTGCTTTATTTTAATGGATGATAAAGGAACAGGGGAAAACAAAACAAACAAAAAAAAAAGGGGGGGGGGGGAGGAGAGAATAACTTTGTTGCTAATGAGAAAAAGGCGGCCGCGCGAACGAAACTGTAGAAGGAAGAAAAAACCAAAAATCTATCCTTGAATAAGGATTAATTCAAGGTCTGTGGATAGGAAACCCCCGCCCGGCCGTGAGGTGAGGTGGCACCTTTGTGCGCGCGCCAGAGCGGAGCTCTGGGGACAGGGAACTTCCCCCGCTTCGTCCCCATGGGCTGGTGCCGAGAAAGGGGAAATTTAACATTCCGCATCTCCAGAGCGAATTATCCTCCTTCGTCCCCATCCCTTTCTCCGTCAGACCGGAGAACGGGGCGGGGAAGGGCCAACGGGGATGATAATTCGCTACGAGCCCGCGGCCGACCCTACCCCAGCTTGAGGGGACGCGCAGTCCCGTTCGGAGGCGGCAGGAAAAAGGGAATAAAAACCCTCCCCAACCACCACCACCTTCCAGGGCGGGGAAAGCAGCCCGGACACCTTTCATCAAGGAGGGGACACCGGTTGATTAGTTCCTCCGTTACCCCTCCCCAGCACCCACCTTCGCAGCCAGCAGCGAGGGAAGCACGAAGTGAAACAGCAGCAGCGGTAGCGGCGGGACGGCGCAGAGGCTTATTAGGGGAAACCCCGGGGCCCAGCCGGCCTCAATTAACGCAATCGGGCGGGGGAAGGCGTCCTGAGGAACCTCACCCGTCGAAGCCCCCATCTGAAAAGGGCTAGGGCAGGGAAAAAAAGGGAAAAAGGGAAAAAAAGGAAAAAAAAAGGCCTTATGGCCTCTGTGGCGGCGGGGCGACCCGCACCCGCTCAGCGGGACGCGGGAGTTACCTCAGCCGCCCCCAAGGGTCGGGCGCGCGCGGGCCTCCCCCCGTCCCACCCCACCCCGGGGCGCGCGGGCAGCGGCGCGAGCGGGCGTCCGCCTGAGGGAGCGGGGCGGCGGTGACCTCCGGGACGGACGGTAACGAGAAAGAAAATTGTTAACGTGACGGGTTTGTTTTTCTTGTTTGTTTTGTTTTTTGGGTTTTTTTTTATCTCAAAAAGTGGCAAATACATACGTTACCCCAGCGGAGTGCGGGTCCCCGAGTGCCTCGGGCGTGGCTTCCCCGGCCCGGCGCTTCCCTTCCCCGTCGGGGCCTGGGACCCCTCGGCCCCCTCAGGCCTTGGCCCCGTCAGGCCTGGGTTTGAGGTGGGAAAAGATTCCAGGGAACGGAGTTAAAGCCATTAATGAAACCCTCCCGGAGCACTGGGGTCTGCTAACCCTACCTCGCTTTTCCGTTGCATTGATCTAAACTCGGTTTAAAAGGACAATTAGTTAGTATTTCGTTGGTAAAATCATCAAAATCCGTTTAATTTACCTTTTTTTTTTTCTTTTTCTTTTTTCTGAGACCAAAAGGTGACTGGAAATTCTTAAATATTCACATTGACAAGCTGGCTCTAGTGTACAACTTACACGTTAACAAAAATGCATATCATGTACCAGATGAATCATCACATTCGAACAGGAAAAAGTTCTAAAGACATGAAGTCCAAGAGGTATTCCCACTACAGCGTTAATACTTTACTAAGGGTTCGTTATCATATGAAGAGGGGTAAATGTCTTCAAGAAAACTATTTCTCACCCCAGCTTTTCAGTGTTAATTCCTCTAAGATGCCCAATTCGCAACTCAAGCTACTGGGGGGGGAAGAGCAAAGCGATTAATTCTTGTTTAAAAAGGCAAGCAACTCCTCCCCCAACGTCCCCCGATATTAAAGGAAAATTCCATAACACAAAATACCTGAATTTTTGGAATTGTAAAAAAAATATACATATATATTCACTCAAACATAAAATTGGTTATTCTCCTTGGGTAATGTGAAGGCAGCCAAACTGATTTATCTTTCAGAAATAACAATGCGGGGAGATAAAACTCTACTGGGTGAAAATATATTGGGCTGAATTCTGTTTTCCCAAACTCCCATTGAGGTTAATGATCATTGCAGGTGCATAAGGGAAGCCAAATCATGTGCAAGGTCAAAGCAAATTATTCTTTTTACAATCAAGTTCTAAACCCCATATAACATATGGAGGCTTGCAAGTGGACATCTTAACACAGATATAGCAGCGTAAGCATGCCACAAACATACAATCTCATAGAATAAAATTAATATCAAATATAAAGCATTTGAACCAAATCAAGCCTTCAATGTGATAAATTATTTCCTTCAAAGGAAACTTACGTAGGCTCAATAAGGTCTTTGCTAGCAGCACTTTTTTTTTTTTAATAAAGAAATTAACAATGCCAAAATATCTACAGTTTTATGAGGAAGAGTTGAATAGTTAAGGAGAAATTTCCCACTATTAGGGGGTATGAAAAATATACTAGCAATTAATATGCAATACATATATGTATATCCATACTTACAAATATAAACACACACGTACAGCCTGGACGGTTCATGTTAACCAAGGGAAAGGCTAAATAATACAAAATGATTACTAAATACAGGTACACTTTAAAAACACAGAGACAGTGAATTTTATCTGTTGCAAAAAAATGTATTTGATTACTCGAGTAAAATTACAGTATCTCTGCTGTTAGTAAGTATTAAATGTTAAAGAAACTGGACCTCTTTTCCTTTCAACTTTCCGAGAAAGTGCATGTAACAGTCCAAGGTTCCCCCTGCCCACCCCAGTACCTAATACAAAATAAACAAACACTATACTTGTTCCCTTGGTCAAGGAGTAGGGCTTGGTCTTGTAAGGAACGTATGTACATTTTAATGAAAGTGATGTCTTATTGTATATATACAGGAGCATCTACAGTTGTCCACGGAAGTTGTTCAAGATGCCATATTTAGCAGCATTGTGAAAGTCCAGCACATTTTCTAGAATGAATATACCTACAAGGCAAAATGTTACGTCTCAGTTTCAACTACCAAAACAACACTTCAGTATCTCCTCTAATAATCTGCGTGCTTATTACTGTACAGAAACGTATTAACATTTAAGACGACTCAAGTAAAAAGCACAATACAAATAACAGTTCAAAACAGAAAATGTTAAACCTACAAAAATTAAAGCAGTTTTAATTTTATAATAAAAATCAAAAACTGAGCTGTGTAAAGGACCCATACTGTTCAGTCTATATTCTTTCAGTCCTTCTCTTAATTCTGTTTGGAAAAATTAAACAATGTGTTTGCTGATAAAATTTCCAGCAGGATCAAAGTGTACATTTATATACAGATTTTTATTAGAGATCTAATGCATCACTGAGGCATCGCATCAATACCAGAGTTCATGTTAAACTGGGTATAGAAAATAAGTTAATGCCAGAATAAGATCACCTAGCAGAACAACTTGCAACTGCCATAAATGTTACAGCAAGTTTACAGCACTCTAGTCGATTAGTATTTAGTTCAAAATACAGAAGACCAAAGTTAATGCTTGCATTCGTTTGCAAAGCAAGGTTATATCACTAATAAATAAGCTCTCTTAGAAGTCTAGAAGTAGAACATGGTACAAAAGAAAGTCTTTGTAATGTTGCAGCCTGCAGCTTGAAAAAAGCAACCCTAGGTTGCACTATTTGCAGGAATGTTATTTATGGAGGTTTTTTTCTAATTTGTTACAATTTCTTTGTTGTCTTCCACAAAGCGTGTAAAACGGAAGTTTGTCCCATTTTCATTGCTTGCCATCTTCTCCAGACCAGCTAGAGGTGCGTTGGGTTCTGAATTCTGCAGTTTCTCCAGGCTTCCCGTCAAGCCGCTGATGGGAGAGCTGCCGCCGTTGCCCAGGCCCCCCGGTGCCGGAGGGATGCCGCCGTTCTGGATGACGGAGATCTCGTTGGTCTTCATGGCCAAGCCATTGGAGAGTGCTGCTGCATACTGGTTCCAGAAGCTGGAGGGGTCTCCGTTCCCCGACCGCGCAGCCAAATCCTTCTGAAACATTTCTGGGAACTTTACAGGATTGCCTCCTAGAAATGTCATGGGGCCATCTACGGAAAGTCGTCTGCCTCGTCTTGCAGGAGTACTGTTCCACATGTGAGTGCCCATGTGAACCTGAAAAGAAAGAAAGGAAGAAACAAACAAACAAAAAATAGGGGTTGACAGGGATTTCAAACTTATTTTGATCACAGAGAAGGCAGCAGCCCACAAACGTGTCCAGTCTTGTAACATAATGATCCACACTAAAGGTAGCGGGTGCAGGGCTCCATTTCCCATCTGGAATAATAAATAAACTTCTGGATTAGCCCGTCGCCACTACCCAGAATCCCTTGTTTTCCTGCTGAACGATGCATTGCTTGTTACACTTTTTTTTTATTATTATTACACGTATTTAGTTTATAATGACTTCACCTTATTCCGTCAATTGCAGACGGCTGCTTTCAGGGCTAGAATTGCTATGTCCACTTTCATTGCAATGGCAAGTATTGTATTTGACACCCTTTACCCTATAAACGTCCTTTGCAGACAGGCAGAAAGTATCCTTTACTGATTGCTCATCGGAGAGCCTCGGGTATAGACAGAATGGTCTGAAAGTAATTATTCATCTCGCATTACTGGCTGCAACCTCTAGAGAAATACTCTGTCAACAGAAAAATGTACACAGTCAAGTGCTCAACTGGTGTTCTAAAACTTAAGTATATTTGCTTTTTCAAACACATATCAGTAGGAAATGTTAGTTATATAATCAATTAAAGTTATGCCCATTAGTTCCAGAATTATGTTAATAGTTTTTTTAAACACTCATCATCTTGCATGGTAGTTATGAAAAACAGCACATTCGAGAGCTTTCACTTCTTAAAGAGGTGTGTGCGTTACAAAGCGCATTTCTCTGTTAATTAATGCTCCTTACCATCATCTGGCTGTTCCGTTTCACACTCTACATAGACAGTCTTTGCTGGTAGGCAGATAAATTGTAATTAAGCATCAAAAACAGCTCACGCTTCAGACTGGCTGCCAACACAAGGCACTCAACAAGAGGCCATCTAGGTCTACCAGAGCTAAACACACCGTTTGCGATGCCACAGGCACCCAAAGATGCCACTACTTGCAACATAAGCAACTGTAAATTAAAAAACAAAAGCAAAAACAAAACAACCCAGCAATGAGAAAATGAAACCTAGAACAGCAAGAGGGAAAAGTACCTTCAGATTGCCTTTTGTTGTGAATGCTCTTCCACATATAGTGCAGGCAAAAGGTTTCTCACCAGTGTGTGTCCTTTCGTGGATCTGCAGAGCACTGGAGGAAGAAAATGTTTTCCCACAGGTGTTGCAGTAGTGCTGTTTGGGGGTTCTTCTGGGGAGAGCAGGGAGCAGGACAGGGGATGTGGCAGAGGAGGACAGCGGCCCCGATGCAACCAGACCCGCGGGCGCTTCTTTGCTATCCTGAGGAGAGCTGTGCACAAAGCCGTTAACCTCAGTCTTTATGAGCGATGAGAGTGAATTAGCAGGCAGAACCGAGGAGTTCTGATTAGGGCCGATACTGGAATTGGGCTCAAAAAGTTGTGATGGTAGATCTCGCATTTGATGTGTCAACATATGCTGCTTCAAATTACCCTTTGTGGAAAAGCCACGATTGCAAACTGTGCAAATAAATGGTCTCTCTTTGGTATGACTTCTGTAATGAATGTCCAAGGCACTCTGACAAGCAAATGTTTTGCCACAAATGTCACATGCGGTGTTTTTAAATTTACCTCTATCTCTGAAAGGGAAGAGCATGCTCAGAGACTCTTCTTTAATCATTTTATCAGTGTTACTAGACGTCAAGTCCAAAGCACCACTGTTAGCGGAGGACGGAGACAAGCCGTTGGCAAACTCACTTGGTAAAGCTCTTACTGGTTTCTCTTCCATACTCGGTGACTTGTGGTAATCATTAGTGCTGTTGGATGGGGACAAGGCCTGCATGGAAGAGGTAGACTCTGAGACAGCAGGGCTTCCAGCACTTTGGCTTTCCATATCACCACCGACAGATGACGAATCGTTAGTCAAAACATCCCCTTCCACTGACCCATTTTCAACAGATTTTAAGCTTGCTTGAAGTTGTTCAGCAAGGCCTGCATTGATCATCTTCATCTGATTTTCCAAAGCAGCAATACTTGACATTTCCAGGGGCAGAGGGGAAGATGACAAGCTGTCCTGCGATGCATCTGCAGATTTAGGTGTGTCTGGCACGCTGCTGTCAGGACAGTCTTCCATGTTCTCATCTGAGAAGTTGTCTATATCATCAAAATTCTTATCATCAAAAGATCCCGTATCTGATTCCATTGACTCGGGATAGTTTTCTGTGACTGGGGTGTTGGGGATCTGCCCTCCCATGTGCATTCGGATATGCTGCTGTAGCACAACGGCGTTGGTGAACTTTTTCTGGCAGATCGGGCAGGAATGTTGCACTCTCAGCGGGGGCATGGCACGGTGGACGCTGTAATGAGTCTTTAAGTTGCCCTTCGTAGTGAAAGCACGACCACAGATTTTACATTTAAACGGCCTCTCACCAGTGTGTGTGCGATAATGCATCTTCAGTGCACTCTGGCAACTCAGAACTCGGTGGCAAATGATACACTCGTTAGGATCGGTTGCCTTTTTGTCAATGTTTTCCACCAGTTGCTGCAATTTTGATGTTTCAGACGCTGGCGTTGAATCCAACAGTCCTCCAAATGGAAACTTTGCCTTAAATTGCTCTGACATTAGAGGCATCAGGGGATTTGTAAAAGTGGCGACACCGCTGGAGCCCGAGTCTGCTGCCGGTGAGCTCACGGAGCTGCTCACGCTGGTGACGGCACTTGCGTTTTGAGGGTTTTCTTCCGTTTTGCCATTTGAGGTAGGCAAAGCACCAGCCTCTACCTCATCAGAAAGTCCGTTGGAAATTTTCGATGTGGGATCAGCTGTTCCCGAGTCACTCTTGACAGAGCAGGGAGGGCTAGCGGAAGGATGGCTAATGGGAATCGGCTGAGGCTCCTCAGTTTTGATGAATGGGGTCAAGCTGGGAATCGTGGGTGGGAGTGGCAGGCCAACAGAGGTTGTCAGGGTGGAGAGGACTGGCTTGCTGTCCAGCCAGCTCGTGACAGGTTTCTCTGGCGGTATAGACATCCCGTAAGGAATACCCGTGCTTGTAGGAATATTGTCCAAATGCTCTGGCACAGGGTACGGATTCATTTGAATATGAGGGTATTTTTCTTTATGACGCTGAAAGTGGACTTTTAAGTTTCCCTTGGTGGAGAACCTGTTTCCACAGATGTTGCATTTAAATGGCCTCTCGCCAGTGTGAGAACGTAAATGAATCTGCAAGGCACTGTCACTCCCAAACACCTTAGCACAGAACCTGCATTTATGCTTAAAGAATGCCTCATCTGAATTACTTTTTGCTTCAAAAGCAGTTACATTTGGTGGCTTGCTTTTCCTTTGCTGTGCCAAGGCAGTCAAGGAGTTTAAATCCTCTGCAGGTGTTCCAATATTGGACAAGGGGCTGGAGAAAACAGAGTTACTAGGGGTGGGCTGAGGTAGAAGTGGATTAGATGCAGGACTTAATAAACTGCTTATTGCAAAAGCTGGTGAAGATGATGCTGATACTGGTGGGTTGCTGAGCTGTGAGGCACCAATACTTGAAGCCACTTTTTCTGAGGACGGTGTTGTAACTGCTGCTGCCAATATGTTAATATTTGGAGAAGAGCCACTGCTGGATGGAATTAGAGTGTTGCCAGGGTTGCTCTGAGGTAGCTGTATAGGGGGTAGCTGTTTCACACCACTGATGCTGGCAGACTGACTAGCAAGGCTTTGTGCTAATCCAGCTGCTGCAGCCAGCTGCTGAGATAAATGGGAACTTAATGTGGACAAGGGATTGGCAGATGTTCGTAAAGTACCTTGAGACGGGCTAGAAGATGTTGGCATGTCTGCATTTTGGGAAGCCAACAATAATATTTGGTGACGGATTTGTTCAATCAGTTGCAACTGATGGATCTGCTGCTGCTGTAATGCCAACAGTTGCTCCATCAGGGCAGGGACAGTGAGCTTACTGTTGGACGCACCGTTACATCTTGCTTCCTGGGAGAACTGCGCTACTGCCACTTTAGTACTCTGCAGGTTTTCAATTATTACATTACTGTTTATCACTGAAAAGTTGCCTAACGTTGTCAGATCCCCTATGTGAGGTAGAGAGGTTGTTACAGCTGAGGTACCCATTGTGGAGCTGTTACTGCTTGTAATACTATTGTTGACACTCTTGGAACTGCTACTGCTATTGTTAATGCTGGAAGCCTCCACAT
>VXBW01006069.1:1607999-1610499 GCA_013400375.1 Thinocorus orbignyianus | reverse complement strand
AGCCACACATACAGGGGGGCTCGTCCTTGGGGAGCCAGATGCTACTCAGCACCCAAAACATAAATAAGGTACAAACTAAAGCATAAATATTTTGCAGGCAGACAAAGCTGCGGGTTACGGAGGGGAAACAACACACAAAACGGGTCTCAACTAACAGCGGGTTTAGACAACTCCCACCATATGGGTTTCAGTAATTATTCCTGAATTGCATCTGCATAAGTGATATTTCACAAGGCCCCTCTACACTTCGGGCTCACCTTTGGATAAAAAAACCCCACAAGTGTCTGTGTTCTGCACCGACAGATTGCAGTTATTGCACAAAAAGGCCTAATTATGTAAGAAACTAAAAGCAGCCTAACTAAGCAATTATTGCTCTTAAGCACCCCGTCCTTCAGATCTCACTGCAGAAAGCCATCATAATTTCTCTCATTTCGTGGGCCCAGTAACAATTACGTGGAGGATCATAATGCTGCAGCAGGAATTGACCAAAATCTATCCTTGACATGAAAAAGCCCTGGTTCTGACAAGCCTTTATATGGAAGGGCAGCAAGTATTTTCCCCAAAATCTAGCTGACATATTTCTCCGATATAACTTTTTTTTTTGCTTTGGAAAATTCCTCTCCGAGAATATTCTTTTAAGATTGGGAACGCAATTCCAACAAAAAAAAAAAATATTAATAAAAATATAAAATGTCATGAAAGTGGCTGGAGTTATTAACAAAAGGCAATAATCCCCCAGTCTCCTGCCCACTTCCTACCAGTAATTAGTTACTTGTTGAATATAATTTACGCTGCGAGTAATTTCTGCTATTAATCTGAGAGCTGTTCTGCTTAATCCAACACGAACTTTATCAAACGTGCACATGCACGGGATTTTACAAGGGTAAAAACTCACTTCTCCCTTTAATGCACTAAAAATACATTTGAAGTGGAAAGTCTTCCTGGTAGGAGTGAACTACGTGAGCTTTGAACTTTAAAAAGAAAGACAGAGCAGTTCAAAATAAAAAAAAAAAAAAAATTACATGCTGTTTGAGACGGAGGAACTTTTTTCCCTATCGATCTTTAGATAGGAAGCGCCAGCAGAAAGTTTTAACAAATTAGAATTCTAATCAGATGCAAGAAATTTTCCCGGGGCCACTCTATTCATGCGCTCCAAACGCTGCCCAGCAGAACCTTCCTGCAAGTGCCTGGAGGAGCAGCGATGCTGCGTTCGCCCCAGCCCTGCGCAAACCTGAATTCGCGGTGTTGGAAGGAGAAGAAAGGAGCACTTTTCGAGGGTTTGTTTTGCTATTTTCAGGCATGAAACACCAACGCGTCCTCGCCGCAGCTCACCCACCCCGTCTTGCTCAAGTGTGAAACTGCTGCCAGGGCTAGGGACCCCGGAAAGGCGGAGGGCAGCTCTATGCTAATGTTATTGCAGCCTTCTGGATCCTGAAACCCCATTACAAAACACACCCTCTAGGCAACTTACTCAAAACTTACCGTCTAACCATGTAAACCAGCCATAACCTACAAACATTACTAGGGAAGGGCGGGGGAAGGCTCCTACAGATTTGAGACTAAAACACACCGCTCTGCCTGGGAAACCGGTCGGCATTTTTAAAAAATAGTAAACTTGGTTATTTACTTCTTTAACTCGCGATAGCCACACAAACTAAACAAAAGCTTCGCTTCCCTGCCATCGTTTCAGGCAAAATCCAACTTACTTCAAGTACATCCTTTAGCAACAGGCAGGAAAGCTGCTCAGTTAACATTCCTTTCTCACACTCCCACTGTCTTTCATTTGAAAACGACGTGCAAAATCAGATCAAAAGACTAAAACCAGAAGAAAACGGCTACTTCTAAAAAAGATACTTGGAGGTGTTTTGATCTGTTCCATCTACTAAAACAAAACAAAACAAAAAGACAGCGAACGTGAAAAGATGCAATATATAAAGTGAAGATGTGAAAAATCCCTCTCTGCTTTCCCAGCACGACAATTTCCATCTCAGCTTTCCCTTTCTCTGCTCACTTTAAGAAGTTCCAAATTCTTTCATAGGAGGCCGATGAAAGACAAATCAAAAATCTAGTGTTTTCCCCAATTCCTGCTCCAAATTTCAAGAGGAAGTAGAAATAATATCGGAAGAAGAAAGAAATACTTTGACCGAGATGAGAAAGGGGATTATGCGAGCAAACAGCAAGACTCGAGTGCACTCAAAGCGCCCAAAACTCAGCTAAAAAAACAGAAGTCGCCTCACAGGAACTAAGCGACTTCTAAGAAAGGTTTGGGCTGAGCCAAGCGAAGCGAGCGGTGATGCATTTGCTGCCTTACCGAGAGGGAGTCCCGGGGATTTGGGGTGCCGGGCTAGCGCTTCCAAAGGCAGGAGGACAACATCCCGCAAACTTTCCGACTTGATTTATAGCCCGCAGCCAGGGACCCTCTTCTCCCCGCGTTTCACCACCCTCGCAGCCGACGGGCGCCGGGCACCGCAGCCGGCACCGCCGCTCCCGGGGCCGGACC
>VXBW01006069.1:1564150-1603843 GCA_013400375.1 Thinocorus orbignyianus | reverse complement strand
GAGGGAAATCCCATTGATTTCATATTTGCTGCAAATTTTCACCTCCGGAGCAGCTGGGAGCGCGGAGAGCGGCCGCTCCTGGCGGCGGAGGGTCAGCCCGACCTGCGGCACCGCGCTGCCTCGCCGCAGAAATTAGAGCGGTGGCAAGAAAGCCCTTTCTCTGGAAAATCCAACCATTCGCATTTTCACCCTACGAAAATACCCGCTTTACAGTTAGCAGGGCAGTTTGGGGCTTTCCCCTCCTCTCTTCCTCTTAGTTTTCCATGTTCCCCTTCTGCCTTGTTGGTTTTATTTTTCTTTCTTTATATATATATATATGTTGGTTTTTTTTTAATTAAAAAAGACACGCTGCACAAGAGTTTCAAACGTCGCTCCAAGCTGAGCTCTCAAGCAAGCCGTTTTTTCAGCTACCAGAGGTTACATATCTTTTCGAAACGTGTGTAATTAGGGGCTTCCAGATGCTTGCAAGTCAGCTGGGAACTTGGCTTTGTGCTCCGGTGTATAATAAACTTTGGAGACAGTCCTGGGGCGCGGGTACCCGGGGGCAGCGAGCACTAGCGAGCCGGAATTGTTTTATTATCAATAGCCTGGATCACGCTATTCAATCTGGACATTGCAGGTCCTGTGACTCCGGGGGTTTAGGTATGACTACTTTTGTGGACATGCTGTCAGCACCCCCTTCCTTAAATCCCCTCCTCGCTCTCTTAATTTCATTTTTAAAAAATAATTATTTCTTTTCTAATGATAATTCCCCATTAAAAAAAAAAAAAAAGAAGAAGGGGGGGCTAGCAGAATTGAATCCTTCTCCATTATTACTGACAACTAATAATTGATCATTGCTCAAACCCACAAGCTTTTAGCCGCATAATTGAATCGTAAGTAATACGGGTTGAGGCAAAGGAAAAACGGAAGAAAAAAAAAATTAAGAGGGAATGAGCCTTTCCCTCTCTCCCCCAGATCCCGGAGAATCGCAGCGCTGGGGAACTCCCCCGCCCCCGAGATAAAAATGAACATGACTAATGCCGTAACCGGCCAAGGTGGGATTATTTAATTAAATTCTTCCTTTACACATTTGCTGCCTTTTGTTTGACCTGATGGCTGGCAAATTTTTACACCTAGCTGTCCCTTTTGAGTTTATTGATGAAGGTGCTTCTGAAATGATTACCAAGAGATTTACAGCCATCACTACCCACCTACGGGAAAAGTAGTAAAATCAATCCTTCAATCAATCAGACCCCTCTGTGCATATCTTTTTAATCTGCTCTTTTAGCTGTTTTATTACAACACGAGCATTAAATATGTTTGTTTCAAATTTAACACGAATGCCTCCGAAGGACTCTGTCAATTTAGACATAAATCATGTAGTAAACAGGCTGGATGGAAAATCCTCTTTCTCGAGCAAGAGACTTAAAAAAACAAGGAATAAAAAAAAAAAATACCAGGAGTATCCCACATCAGTGTATAGGCAACTACTCTGTACATACAGCCCACGAGGCAGAAAAAAACCCAGAAAGATAAATATGCAGCACTGCAAAAACCCCCCATGCACTTTTACGTGACTACTCAGAGAACCTGGAGAGTGCTGGTAATTACAAATACTCTCACATCCTAAAGCCTGTTATTATTTCCTCTATTTGATATATATATTTTTTTATTTTATAGCTGAATGTCTTATTTCCCATGTTAAAAAATAAACTGTTGGTTTTTTTTTTTTTCTAAAGTTATTAGATGCCATATACTTGAGAAAACATCCCAATTTCAATATTATTATTGATCCCAAGGTATCACTCTATCCCTTATATACTTCTTTCCTAAGTTAAAGAAAGAAATTAGAGGGTATTTCAGGTAGGCTGCTCACATCAGGAATGTTTCCCACCCACATGTTACACAATGGTCATCATATAGAGACAGAATGAGTCCATTAGTTCTACAGAGAACCAGGAATTTCATTTGATGCAACGGGGGAAGTTTTTTCTGCAAGCCACATGCCTTTACATCCCAGACTAATTATTTATTTATTTATTTTTAAATATCCTTATGTATCACAGCTATATAAAGCCACTGTGTGCCTCCAGAAGAAAACCAGAAGTTTAGAAATGAAGTGGCAGCGATTTCTCCAGCCTTAGATACAAAATTTTCAAAACCATTCTGGGCTGCAAAGACATATTGTGATTTGTCTCTCATCACAGAAATAACTCTAGGTAGAACAAAAAAAAAAAAAAAAAAAAAAAAAAAAAAAAAAAAAAAAACAGAAAAAAGAAAAAAGACACTGAAATATGTACATGTCAAAAGAAGAGTAATGAAAAACATACATCTGATACCAGATGATGAGATATAACTAGCTATCAGTCAAGATTCCCTCCAAACATCCTGCTTTAAGAAAAGTGCCTTTATACAGTAGGAAAACTTCACAGTCACAATTGCTGTGCAGCCAGGTATCTATTCATAGGCGTCTTAGTGTGGATTTAAAAAAAAGAATTCATAGCTATCATTTTTTTATCAAGGTACTATTTAAAATAGTATAAAATATGGAGGTGTGAGCCGTTTAAAAGCATGTGAAGGAGTAACACCGAGGGATGTATATTTTCAAGAATATTTAAAGAAAAAAATATACTCTTAAAAAAGTGTTCCCTTTGGATTTGCTTACCTTTGAAACAAAATTACACAAAAATTCTGTAGTCTGTCAAAATACAAGGCCAAAATTTCACATGGCAATTTCCTCTGAAATAGAACCTACAGATGATTTTCTACAGGGTCATCATCGAACAGAGTGAGACCTGTTGTTGTCACAGAAAGATTGTCACTATCAAACCAAATTTACAGAGCGTGCGTTTTTATTTACTTTTTAAGGTTTCTTTCTCATCTGGAGAATATGTAGCAATTATGAGATAAACATGTCTCAGACCTCAGGGGAAATGTTGCCCGTAGGGTCCCAAATTTCTTGACTGATGAAACGAACCTGATAACCCCTCTTCGTTTTCAGGACGTATTTTTGATTCAAATACAGTGGAAGGTTTGTAAGTACATCCGTCTTGTTTGCATGATTTTGAGGTGCCCTGATTAATGCCTGGTGTTTACAATGTGAAAATTGTCATACTCTTTGCACCAACAGAAGGAGCTGGCCTGGCAGCCACCAGTTGCAATAAAGTAAATGCCTGGTGAATAACGTCCCGCTAAGAACAGTCCTCACCATCCACCTCTTGCCCCCAGTTTGGGCCAGAACTGGTCTGCAATGGTGCTGTGCAGAATGCACCCCTCTGCCTGTAAATATGCTGGCACACGCCTTGTCCGGGTTGTGTTGGGAAGCCCGTTTCCTCGTGGAGCAATCTGATCCCCCCAGCCACATTTTTGCAGTTTGCTTTTCTTCCCACTAGGGATCATTTAATGTTCAGACAGCAACAACAGCCATCACCTACCTCAAAAGGTAACCCCAGGAGTTTTGGATTTATTAGAATAATTCTGCAGCAGGAAAGAGGGGGAAGAGTTGAGCGCCGAGCTGCCAGCCAGCTCTTGCTGAACTATCAGCAGATACTGCTCAGTGACCCAGAGATAGCCTTGAAAACTACTACTCCATAAATCCCAGATCATACAGTTGCCACCTAGGAAATGAAACTCACAATTTCCTTTCCTTCCCTAAGAAAAGCTCGAGCCACAACATTCAAACAGACTTAAAAAAGACCCTTCCTCACAAATCCAGAAACCAGGTTTGGGTTTAGAAAAATTGCTTCCATCCTTCACATGCTTTGTACGGCAAGCTTGGATGTTCACCCCGGCTGTACAAACTGTGTCTTGAATCTCACCCTGAGTTACTTAGTCAGTATTTTGGTCTTTCTTCACAGAACTTCAAACTCCCTCTCAAATGGAGTGTCTGAGATTGCACAACACGTTTATTGCCCACATTGTAAGCAGCTTTCTGCAGTCTAGTCAGCTCTCCCCAGGACTGTATGCAATCATTAAGCTCATCTGAGCTCTCTCCTCGCCACTGACACTCTAGAATCACTGCCTGAACAACCTTGAGTAAGTTTTAGATCATACTAAAGGCATTTGGAGCAAAAGTCATACATGGGGAGACAAATGTAGCCCGAAGGCTGATTGAGGAATTCAACCATCGTTACGTCACCGATGCACTCCGACAGGCAAAGCAAGAGGGGGAGAACCCTACTTGAATACGACAGGAAAAACTTAAGCCAAACACCAGAGCTTATCCTACATCCACCTGTAAAGCTCAAGGATACATCACATACTTGCTCCTGAGACTGTGAAAAACCACTTGTCTTCTCCTCAGAAGTTTGCCACGCAAGTGCCCAACCCTGAACGCGTTACAGGCGAAACTCATCCTTGTGCAGGAAACAGAGCGCTGCCAAGGCAGCACGAGCACTGTTCCACTCTACAACTGCACAGGAGCACATTTCGAGCAGAAGCTGATGATGATGATGGCACACATTGTTTCTGCCCCCCACCTCTCACCGCCCCATGCCTGGAGGACGCTGTCCCACCAGCTGCAGTGGGGCGATGGCGGGTGGGCTCTCGTGTCGTGCTAGCATGAGCAAAAACGTTTGCATGAGATCCTCCGCCAGCAAGGGATGGAAATCTTCTGTGTGGGGCAACAGTCCGTGGTACGGTAACTCCTTAAGCTGTTCCAGCTGTTTGCAAACAAAGTATGCCTCTAAGCCCCCAGTCTATACAAACCGATTCCTGAGAGGAGCTGCACTCGTGAGAATGTGCCAGATCAGGCCCATTACTAACTTCAGACCAGCATAAACAACCATTACATAGAAAAAAGACCTAGAGAAGGCACCGGTGACAATGATTAGCAAGTAAATAACGTATCTCTTAATAAGATGTCTTTTGTTAACACATGAGGGTTGCGTACTTTGGCACTCCCATACATTTTAGGGCTTGAAGTCAGTTCCTCTCTCTAAAGTTTTCTCAACTTGGCTTCTTCTGCAGTTCTTCCATTTTGATGCTGCAGGGAAGCACAAGCAAAGCTATAATATGCAAGAATAACAGTTTTGTGAAAACATAGAGCCAAATGCATTATAAATGTACTAAATTAAGTGGAATTAAACAAAGGATAAATAAGGTTCACACTCCCCTCATTTCAGGACTGTCCTCTCTGACTGTACATCTAATCTCACAACACAGTAACGTTGCTGCACGGACTCTCTGTTTCACTCCTAGAATTTTCT
Source organism: Thinocorus orbignyianus (assembly GCA_013400375.1). NCBI lineage: Eukaryota > Metazoa > Chordata > Aves > Ciconiiformes > Thinocoridae > Thinocorus > Thinocorus orbignyianus. The sequence goes on along the minus strand of VXBW01006069.1, from coordinate 1,598,654 downwards.
AATAGCAGAATTCAATTTCCTCCAAGGGCTGCCAGACCTGCTGCTCCTTTGTCCCACCACTAACAGCTTGCACTAGGGCACGACAAGACCTGCCCACGCTCAGCGACGGAAGTCCCAGGGAGCAGAAGGAATTGGGTAAACTTCAGTGCAAAGGTAAGAAGTGAGATGGACAGAAGCCTAACGGGGCAGAGGCAGGTAAACCTACATTCGGGGCCAGCGCTGCCACCACCAGCCAAGCCGAGGGCTGCAGAATGTTTAGTAACACTTTGTTGAGGTAGTGAATATGCCTTGTGAGGGGCCTACGTTTAATGTTTTGCCTAGAGCAACAAAGTGCTGTGACTGGTGCTGGTTGCCATATTCGGGGAAGCCTGCAGGAATCGCTCGCTGGCGGCCGACGGGGAAAGTGCTCGCCGCTTCTCTGAACAAAACAGCTATGACGTTCAGGACTACAGCTCCCTCAGCCACCGGTCAAGTCTGCTAATCACAGGTAATCTTGGCTTTTCAAGGGGATTACTCAAAGACAATCAAAACACTAAACAACTGAAGATGAAAACTGTTACTGGCAATTTGCATCCCTTTCTATTTTGTGCTAGTACGCAATCACTGTAACCAGTAGCACACTACGGAAAGTTCTCATGGGATTGACTCACCTTTTGGAAATGAACTGCAGAATATGCTTTGCATTTCTTATCATTCTGCTTCCTTATTATCACTCTCATGAAATCTATATCTAGAAATGGCCGGAATTTAATCTGGAAGAATTATACACAAGTAGATGAGCACTGGAAACGTATCTGCCTAAAGGAGCTCTACATCCCTGCAAAGAACACGATGGTCTATGTTTGAGGCATTGACACTGAGGCATATAATCTACAAGATTATACTGATTTCAGTGTAGAAAGGTGACAGTATGGAATACTGCTTGGAAACACTCGTCTTATAAACCTAAAACCAAATATATTCTATAAAATTTGAAATTAATTGTAAATAATTCAATTTTAAGACGAAACATATTGTAGATGTCTACACAGCGTTCAATAAATATTAGCCATAAATCCTAATCTAAGGCCAGATTTTGCTTGGCCCAAGACTTCGGAAAAATCCAGGTGTCTGCCCAAATTTTGCACCCCTTTGCCAATCCCAGTCCCCACTGAGGTGGAGTCCTCAGCAGGAAGACCACATGGCCAAGGACCAGGGCTAAAACTGCCTTGGAGGCACTTGGCCTCAGTGGTCCAGTTTCCCTTGCGCATCCTGTGATTTCAGGATGTCCAGAAGGTTTTTGTGTAAATCTTGTCAGCATCTTAGAAGAATACAAAGGGAAATGTTGTCAAGTTTCCCTTAAAGCACTTTTTTTTCCAAACCACATGGATGTTACTGGATGGGGATTTAGTCTATGCCAATAAAACCAGCTGCACTTTCCAATACGTAGCCACAGATTTATCAAGTGGTTCAACTGCAACATATTCCAGGTTCCTTGGAAATGAAAGGTTGGACAAGACGATCTCTCAAGGTCCTTTCCAACCTGGGCTGTTCTACCAGTCTATGACAGGGCAACATGATTTTACACTGGACTCTATTATTTGCATATTTTCTGCTTTATTATATCTTTCAAAATCAAATAATCAATATAATTTGGACATTATTGTGGAGAGAACGAAACTGCCTGGCTGACACATGATGGTGAACTAACTGCATTAGAAGCTCTGGCTCTTTTATTTCTCTTTCCCTCAGAAAAGGGCAAAAAAATCTGGATTTGTTCTGTGCAAAATTGCAATACTGCAGGCTAAAACTTTCCCTCTCAATCTACAAACTTTCCTTCTCAATTTAAATTCATTTTAAATTGTTATGCTTTACAAACTTCCAAATGGGATTCTAATTGTTGACAGACATTTTACATTACATGTGTCTATCACTTTGATTTAATATGCATTTTCAATGAAATTTAAAAAAGGCCTCTAAGGTGGCAATTTAACAGCAAGACATGCTGTGAATTTTAGATATAAAAAATATCTAGTTTTCAAGGGTTTTTTGTAGATGTGAAAATGGCCCTCTAGGAAAAAAAAATAATTAAAAATCAGAGAACGTCTGTATGGCTGAATTATCAGAAGCTAAATATCACCAAGACTATTACCTACTGTTTTAGTCAACCACAGTCATCACAGGCAAACCAGATTTTAGATTTATACAGCATTTCAGTAGTGCATTTCAAGAAGTATTAACCATGAAAGAAATAAAAAACGTATTTGGAAATCCTACGTCTGGTTTATTACATCTCATGACCTGATTTAATTTTCTTCTACAGAAAACCCACACTGAAATGTCTGTAAGTAATAGGTACTCCTTGTCAGCTTTGATAAGGGACATTTGAAAGGAATTCCAAATGTATTCTGAAAGATAAGAGCAAAGCTGGCTTTTCTGTGTCCCTCTAAGAGCAGAAGCCAGGCCCAGGAGTGCATAGGAGCTACAGAAGAGACCTGGTCTGTATCAAGTCAACTTTTGAAATCATCAGAACTGTAGTGATTATATAGGCCCTAACCTATAGACACCGACAGCCCAGTGGGAACAGCTCTGCATCTTTAACTTAGAATTTGTTAAACAGAATATTAGCTACTTTTAAATACTTGCATTTTCTTCATAACTTTCATACAAACATCTTGGCTTTGGCTTGTTTTACATAAATAGCTTTAGATCATCTTGGTTTAGTGGTCCTGCAGGGTGTCCCAAAAACTACACTTGATGGCAAGAATAAACAATCATTAAACTTCAAAGGCTGCCAAAAAGTCTAGTTATTTTGATTTAGGGGAATCATTTAAATTAATCCCTATGTTTGTGTAGAAAATATGTAATGTAATTCATTTCTCTGTCTCCAGCTTCAAATCACTTACCATTTGGAAAAAATAAATAAAAAATTGCTCTACTAATGTTTCCTGCCTTGAAAAACTGAGATAAAAATGAAGATTTCATATCCTTTTAAAGAATTCTGGCTTAGTGACACTGAGAAACAAATATTATAATACACAACTGTGTACTTATATCTCCACATAACTGCTGTTAAAACTAACACACACAACACAGCTCTTCAGTGGGAGCAGTAAAACCAGATTTTATGTATGTGTGTGTGTAAATACATATATATAATCTTTTTTTTTAACAAAAAAGCCAATTACTTTTTCTCTTTTTTGAATGCCTTTCTGCCTTAGCACCCCAACCCAGCTGAGTACTGTTGTGCTGCAGAAAGCTCGCTGTCAACTTTGTACCTTGTCTTCTTTTTTGCTGAGCCCCTTTAAAATTGGGGAGGAACTTGAATAGGATGAAGAGCTTGGCTTTTAATTTCATTTTTACTTTTAAATTAATCACTCTTCAGCTGAAAGAAGTATGTAGAGGCAAAAATAAAAGGAGTGAGAAGCTCAGCTATTGTAAATCACTGTAATGCCACTGAAGCCAGTAGGACTGCGTCCATTTAGACTGGCTGAGGTTACGGCCTAATATATGTACTGAAATGTTGAGGCTATAGCTGGATCCCTGAGCTGTATAAATATTTGTTGAAAGCTGACTGTTAGGGTGCAGGGGGTGGATTGCTCATCAGAAAATAGTTAGGACCCTTGTCTTCTCACCTTTCTTAAGGAAACCTTCAGTTTATTTTGCCGGGTGGGAATTTTGCCTGAGCAAAGAGTACAGAAAGGATCCTTCTTGCTTGGTGCAGGATCATGCTGTGTACAGTGAAGTAGTCATTTTCATCTGGACTTTTGAACTTGTACCCGCCTGACTGTCCTACTCTGATTCACGCAATGTACTGTACATGAATGACCAGTAATGTTTACAAAATGAATTAGTTTGACTCCAACTCCCCAGCCAGAAAGTAATCAAAGTGAAGAGCCAAGCTATTTCTGAAATTCCAGCTTCCCTAGCTAGAAACTGCATGCTCTGCCCCACTAATCAGCGTATTAATGTAAAATGTGCGTGTTCCACACTGGACAACTCACAACAGCAGAGATTCTGAGCAGTGAATACACATGAACACATCCCCACACTGCTCTTGTGTGGTGGGCAAGTCTGCTTGTGGCATGAGGTAAAGAGACAAAAATGTCTACGTGAAAATGTCTATTGGCTAAGTGAATAATCTACAAGTTATATTTCTTTTGTTGTTAACATTTCATTTAACTTTTTCAAAGCCAAGACATGTATTCATGGACATATATTCAGGAGTTTCCTTACTCAAATTATTTTTAGTAGGGGTATTCACAGCTGGTGTCCCTAAAGTCTTGGAAGCTACGGTTTATTTTCTCATTGACCATCTTCATTTAAGCTTTCAACAACGTTAGAACCATCTTCAAAATAATCTCATCCTATAAAACCCATTAGCCTTTGTTAGATTTAATGTAAAACTTATCATGAAAGAAAACAATGTTACTTAAGCATTTCATTTGAAACTCAAAATGGATCACTGAGATTTCCCTCAGAAAACCAGCCTCCTAACCTGAAAAGCACCACTTCATAGAACGCTGGAGATGTCTCAGAACCAAACTCTTTGCTCCTGGAAATGGTTAGAACTCCAGGGAGAGAACGTATGAAATAAGGCTCTGTTAAATAAGGCTCATGTGAAATAAGGCACCGCTTCCCCCTCCCCAGTCAGTGAAAGCAAAATTAAAAGAAAAATAAACCCTGATTAGCACGTGAGCTCTTCATTTGATGCCAATCGGCAGAACTCTATCGGATATCTGACTTAGAGCTTACCACCAAGAAGATCTGGGCCAGGGTAAATTCAATGGTGAATTCATGTGGGTGGGTGAGAACCTGATTCTTCATCCTTATTCAGGCTGCAAACAAGGAATGCACTACAGAGCTCCAGATCACTTGAGAAATTGATGTTCTGCAGGGAGGGAGGCTGAAGAGGCTCGGTTCTGCCAAAATTAGCCACTGCTGGTGTGGTGTACAGCTCAGGTCAAATGACAAGTGGCCATGATGCTGCCCGATACCTCCCCATCTATACCATAGCTGCACCCAGCCCCTGCTGGCTTTTCTTTCCAGACTAACCTTGCAAACACAGAGGACTGGTAAAAATAAATAATGTCTGAATAAAATAGGTTGGCAGGAAATCCTTAACATCACCTGAAAATCAGAGGTTAATAAATAGTTAAATTTAGATGTAGTTTCTCTTATATAGTTTAAATCTAAGTCAATATTTTTGCCTTCTGTTGTTTCGGGGTTTCTAGAGGAGCAGAGAGAATTTCCTCAATGATCTTTCCACGCTTTATAGCATTATGCCTTTGTCCTGCTATCCATCGGCACCCTCATCTAATGTGTTATCAGCTGTATGAAAATAACCATCAGTCCCTTCGCCCCACAGCAAGTATCAATAGGGAGAATGACAGCGGCTAGTTTGCACACTTGAAATGGTTTATTTGTTGTGAGCCTGTGCACAAGATGTTTATCAGTAAGCACCAGACAGCCATGCAGAAGAAGGAGCCTTAATTCTGTCTGAGACAGCCTCTTATTGCTATTGATAGTTAGCATCAGTGTCCAGTCTGAGAAATGGAAGTGCTGCAGGCAACTTCAGTCAAGACACCCTATTGATCTACTGCTTCCTTTACCTCCCTGAAGCTAGAGAAGAAAAATAAAAAGGGGAGGAAAAGCTGGCTGTATAAGGGGCAATGCAGCAGTCTATGACTTCCCATCATTCAAAAGGGGTGTGTATGTGCATGGATATTCCCGATATTCAGTGCCTCAGACAACTGTAAATCACATGCAGAGCCATGATAAATATAAATGTCAATGTGCTGGAAATGTCCTTTATATAAGAGGTGTCACTACAACTACACTTTTAGCATGAAACATTTTTGCTGCTTTTTATTTTTCATTGACTTATTGTGCTTCTGTTATATCCTGTCTAACACAATCAATCTAAAGCATAATATCTGAGAGTCCTATTCATAAATAATACATATTTGGGTCATTTTCATTTGTATTCCACAATGAAGATTTACAAGCCAGAAACAAAACAAGAAACAATGTGTGGAATGCTCTTATTCAGTGGATAAGAATATATTACTGTGATCAATTAATCTGCTTTTCTCTGCATTAGGTGGACATCTTTATGGTACATCCATAAGGGTTTATAACTTAGAAGAGACAGAACTAGCTCTAAGGCTCTAACATAAAATGCCTGTGCTCACAAAAGAGAAACTTTTCTGAAGTTTGTTTTTCTTTTTTCCAATGGAAAATGTGTTAATTTTGGCAAACTCAGTCCCAGCAATACCCCATCTATCAACACAGTATGTCACTTTGTCCTATCTACTACCTCTCATAGCAAATGAAACAAAAAATTGACTACATGATACCATAGATAAAAGTCAAAATAATAATTCTAGGGATTTCTATAGTGCCATTCATCCAAAGACAGTCACATTCTACCGTAACCCATCAAAATTCATTCTAAAGGAGGACAAACTGACACACAGAAACGTTCTAGCTCTTTCTTTTTCTTTTTTTTTTTTTTTGCCAAAAGTTAGTAGGCAAAATTTAGTAAAAAATAGTAAACCTGTGTGCATATAAATTACAGGAGCAAATCACAACAAGAAAGGCGAAAGAAAGACTTGAACTGGTATTCATACACCAATATCTCATATAAGAAACCACAGTCACCAGTACAGCTGGTGTTCTGAGGATGGTGTTCAGAGGGGCAGCAATAACGGCCCAGGTATTTATAACTTTTCCCTGCGCAAAAGGAGCAAAGGTTAGGGCTTGCTGAGTAAAAATCTGTCAGTATTACTTTAGGAAAGAAAATCATAGAATCATACAATGGTTTGAGTTGGAAAGGACCTTAAAGATTGTCAAGTTCCAACCCCCCTGCCATGGGCAGGGACACTTCCCACCACACCAGGTTGCTCCAAGCCCCATCCAGCCTGGCCTTGAACCCCTTCAGGGATGGGGCAGCCACAGCTTCTCTGAGCAACCTGTTCCAGTGCCTCACCACCCTCACACCAAAGAACTTCTTCATAACATCTCATCTAAATCTTCCCTTCAAGTCAAAGTCAAAACATGCAAACACTTTGCAGGAGATATAAACTGGTGAGAAAGAGTGGGGGTGAATGGTGGGAGTGAGGACAAGGCTGGCCACGGTGTGTTGGGCTGTGCTCGTCACAGTGGGGTATTGTATTCCTTTTTCAACTCTGGAAATTTGCTACAAGCGCATCTCAGATAAAAAGTGAAATGAGTTTTGCAACTATGGCAAGAAAGCAATTTTACATTTCATAGGCCTTTTAAAACCCTTTTCAATAGAAAATAAAAATAACAGTAAGGGGAAAAAAAAAGGCTACATTTCCATTCCCACTTTTATAGTTTGACGTTGCAGATGTTTCTGGGTCAGAGGTGAACATGTCTTTAGGTGTCAAAAGATGCAATAACCTGAGTCAAAAATGGCCTAATCCCCAGAACCGTGACTGTGTGCCAGAATATCCCCACCTCAGAAGCTTGCTGGCAGCAATGTGCTCCAGGTGTCTTCCACTACACAGACCTGGTAGTCATTTTAATATTTTCCATGCTCAAGTAAATGGAGTTGATGTGTGTTCATCAAATGTGGGAAAATCCCACGGAATTGTGTGCCATCTGTTTATAGGTAAAAAGGTCTGCTTTGCTGACAATTTAGTGCAAAATCAGAAAGCAGAATGAAAACAAGCATGCTTTTGTTTTGTTCTGTTTTGGTTTTATAAATCTGAGGCTTAACGTCATATCAAAAAAGCTAACAAAGTTCAAAGGTTCATTCTCTTTGGATAGTGTTGTCCTTCTCAGATGTATGAATATTACCTGAGCCCTACGGAGCTCTTAAATCTGCACCACGTGGCTGCAGCTTGCAACCCAGTGGAACCAAACCCTGAGCACACGTGGCAGGACGTTCAGCAGGACATGGAGAGGGGGCAAGGGCCACACCCTGGGGCAGATGGATGTCTGCATTGGTGCTCCGGACCTCTGGGTGGCCTCAAGGGAGAAGCTCAGGCTGAAGCAAAACCTAAAAGGGTTTAAATTGGAAGAGGGGAGATTTAGATGAGATGTTATGAAGAAGTTCTTTGGTGTGAGGGTGGTGAGGCACTGGAACAGGTTGCTCAGAGAAGCTGTGGCTGCCCCATCCCTGGAGGGGCTCAAGGCCAGGCTGGATGGGGCTTGGAGCAACCTGCTCTGGTGGGTGGTCTGGTGGGGGTTGGAACTTCATGATCTTTAAGGTCCCTTCCAACTCTGACCATTCTATGATTCAAAAAACACACCACCTTATTTTATTTAACACCCAATACTGTATTTGCTTTTTTGTTAGAATTAATGCCAAGTTTAATTCAATTGATATGGTAAATGCCAATCAGAGTGTCCATCTATATTGTCTGGTCTGTTTTAATCAAGAATATCAGAAGAAAAAAAAAAGGCAGTTATGTCTGGGGTCCTGGAAGCAGCCATGATATTAAAAGAAAGGTTGTGGTCACAACAGTCTTCAGTATCAGCTGATAGATGTCAGCCAGTCACCACAAGAGGAACCTGAGACCTTTCTGGTCCTTACATTCCATGTGGAACACACACTTTTCTACAGAAAACTGATAACCAGACCTGGAAAATTTATACCTGAGTATGAGTCAGGTGTTGTCAGAAGATGATGTCAAAAACTGTTCCAAAAGTGTTTTTTTTTTGTTATATCCCATTGTGGGGTGAGATCCTGGGTGCAGGACAAGTTAACACAGCTGGCAGAGGGGAAAGACATCAGAAGAAAACAAATTGACAAAGCCAACCAAATCCAGATATAAGCAATCTAAAATCTCAAAGGTGGTTCAAGGTAAGCTAAAAGGACACTACAGCATCAAATGTTGTTAAACCATCCAATACAACATGAAGAGAAGACAAAACAAAATCTCTGTAGAGACAAGCTCAGCAAGGCAGGGCAGTGTATCTTCACCGAGACAGGCTCTACTGCTTTACATGGGCTTAACCCTGCCCCTAATGGCCTGAAGGAGATATTTTAACCTTGCCACCAGCATTGTACTATGGTACCAAAGTTGAGAAAAAAGAGTTTGAAAATGCTTATGGTCAGTTAATTGGGAAAAACAACTAGTTCCCCACAGTATAATCTACCCCATTTGCCAAAAGAGACAAGTTTTATATGCTTCAATCACAAAAGTGCAACTCCTCCAGTAAATGTGGCTGAGACATTTACTTTGAATATGAGGAATCTTATTTCCAAGGTCAATCTGAGGTTTCCTGGGTTCAGACTAAAATACTTTGCAGGGCCAAAGAAATATTTACTGGGTTCTAGGGAGGAGGGAGTGGATGTGTAGTCTGAATATATTTCAAACCAGACTGGGAGGTCTTTTTGTTTTTATATATTTGTGTGACCTCAGACAATTTTTTTTTTTTTTTTTTTTTTCCTTGAGAAACTGGAAGTGAAGAAAATGATGGCATTTTTTTTGCCAGTACATTTTAGTTTGGTCGTTTCCTGCACTGAACCAGAGAACCTGCGTTGTTGGTGTTGTTGGCACCCTTTCCAGAGTGTATTTCTTTCCAGTGCATCATAAGAAACTATATAGTCAAATTTTGCCCAAGGGTTGCCATTCCTTTTGTGTTAAACTAGAAGGAGTTTCCGTATAAAGCAACGGTTTGCTTTATGTGACCTTTGACAGTGGGAGTGTTGGGAGAATGACATTTTGTGTTGTAGGGCCAGTGCTAGGCGGAGCTTTGTAGGCAGTCGTAAATTAACCAGCAGCATTTTACAAATAAGCTTCATAATGAGTAGGTGATTGGAGGATGTGCTACTGCATGCTGGAGATTATCATCCCAATAGAGAAGCTATCGCATAGCCCAGGAACTGCAGGAAAAGGTTAACAGAAATATTCAATATTATCAATCATATTAAAAAAAAAAAAAGAGAGAGAACTTACAGCTGCCAAAGGAGCTTGGGAAAATTAATGTGTTTGTGTCAGAAAGACTGAGAACAAGTGAAATAGGACTACAGTGATTGCCAGAATCTTACTTGCCTGGAGAGATAACATTGGACATCCAGTTTAACTAGGCAGGTGCCAAGAATCCTCTTGTGGATGCTATGGAGCAGCTTTCAGATATAGGAACGTACAACTCCCATCCTCTGGCCCTCCCTGTGGTTTCTGAGTTGCTCATTAAACCAGGGAAAGCTCCAGTGAGGTGTGATGACCTGAAAACAGAGAGGAGCTAAAGAATCAATGTTTTAAGTAAAACAGCAATAATAAAAAGATCTACAGCTCCTTCCGTGTAATCAGGTAAATTACCAGGAGTAGCATGAAGCACCTAAATCGGAGTAAGAGTGGAGGAAAGGGGAGTGGAGGGGAAAGAAGGTCCCTTGGGAGATATCCGATAGGATGCTTAGTCTGTGTAGAGGGCACAAGGTTAAGTGAAAATGAGATGAAGGAACGATCAGATACAGTCAGATCAGACGGTTAAATAAAGGAATGTGCTAACCTAAGACAAATGTGAAGACGTGTGCCGGCGCTGAGTGTGCTGCTGCAGCCATTCTTCAGCAGTTCAGAACCAGAGAGGGGGAATTCCCAGTTCCCAATCCACACCAGCCCCAGCCGAAGCACTTCCCAGCAAAGAAATTGAAGGTTTAAGATTTCTCTCTGCTGCTCCAATAGTGTAAAAGGATATTAAAATCTTTCTAATTAGATTTCCACTTTTTGCAGGTCCCTTTTTACTGCTGGTGGGATATGAACCATCCTTAGCCATGAGAAAGAAAGTCATGCCTGTCCCATCTGTGGTTTTGGACAACGTGAAAGGTGCTATGTAAAAAATATGAGAAGTACTGAGAATTTCTTGAAAGCTGCAAACTTTGTCAGTTGGTTAATGTTTTCATGGGTCAGAGAGCTCTCTCATTAGAATGGGTTTCCATAACAACAAACAACATTCGGTTAAAAGAGGTACATAATGCAAATAAATTTTTGGGACACAGTCTAGTTAAAACTTCGTCAAATATTTTGGTAAATCTCCATTCTTAGCCCATTCAGCAAAAATGGTCTGGGATAACAGACAGCACCAGGAAGCTCAAGAAGCATCTGTACTGACCAGGTCTGGAAGTGACCATAAGAATTTTGTTCAAAAAGCCTTTGGTGGCTTAGAGGCTTTAAATTTTCTAAGAACAGCCTTAAATTTCTCAACCACAAGATGAAAGTTCAAATTCTTAGAAATATAATATAGAGGTCACTACACTTTTTGTGTTTTCTAGGGAGCTTAATTACCATGTATGATTAGACCTGGGAGTTAGGAAGTTAAAGCTTGAGCTCGTCTGCTCGATGCTAATAGCCAGGGAATATCCAAACAAGATTTCTGAAAATAAGTCTGGGGGCTCTCAACAATTTTGGTGTTACAGGTTTTTGAGGGGAGAAATTGTTGTGGGCTCTTCACAAGGAGTTTGATTAGTCCCAGAATTCACTGAATCTAGCTGAACTTCTTAAGACTAACACAGATCCCACATATATTTATGTCGACCCTAAGCTACAATAAAAGTGTGAGTCTGTAAATGAGGAGTTTCAAATGAAAGAGATGGCTGAAGCATTTTGACCCTATTCAATCAAGGTCTGTTTTCCTCTGAATTATACCTGGTTCTTTGTCTAGCGTTTTAGATACCTTCCAAGTGTCTTTCGATGGAGTTTCTAAGTGGTATTCAACAATGCAGAAGAAAGCAAGCTGCTCACAAAACTCCCCCTTTTCCCCATCTGATAAAAGCAGCATTCCAGAGGAAGAGACAAAAGAGCGTTTTGGTCCCAGTCCTATGTGCCTATGGGAAAGGAGTGGTGAAAAGAGGCCAGCAGCTCCGGGAAAGCAGGACGGGAGGGAAGAGCACAAATCAGCTTTATGAGCTAGCGAATGATGGATGGCTAAATGCCAGTTGAGAACAACACGTGCAATTGAGTTGGCATTGTTGGGATTATTAAAGGTTATTTTACTCTTAATTTTTTGTGGTAGGTGTTCTTTCTCCTTCCTCACACAAACCCTTGATTTTCACTCGCTAGATACTTAGATGCACTTGTCATACCCAAAAGGTGATTTCAGTTCTTGGACGCCAGGAAACCTTTCTGCTGATCAAAACACAGCTGCGTGGGCTTGCTTGATCTATTAATGGGTGCCACAACTCTGGGGTATGTCTGTCTATACCTGTGAAAATAGATATAATTAATATAACAGATATCATACGTATATGCAAATCCAGATGGTAAAAATGACTTAAGAGTAAGGCAAGGTTTTCATTTGCCAAACCAAATAAAGATACCTGAATCACTTGGGCATATACAATCTGCACTTGGACTACTGCTGCTGCAGCACTGCTCTTAATTTATTTTATTTTACATTGAGCTTGTTTTTTAATGAAAGATCTTAAGAACCAGAATTTTTAAAACATACTTTAATTAGCTTTTTCCAGGCTGTCACGTCTCTGCAGCCTTTAAAAAGCTTTTTCCATTATTTCCCACAAGTTGCTTGGACAGAAGATGGCACATCACAGGACTATGTGAATTGCCATTCAGTGGACACTGATCTTAGATACTAAAATAATGAGCAACTTTCTATCTGTTTTATATAAAATGCTTTCAGTGTAAGACAGGAAACAGAATATTTTCTCATAAATAACCTCTTTATCCATTACAGAAATGGATACTGTCTCCTTTACCAACAAATAACAGAGAGAGGCAATATCTTCAGTGTGCTTTATTATATTAATACATTTTGCATTACAATTTTATCTTCTTCACTTTGACATTTATTTCCCCTTTAATGAGTCAAAACGCCCAGCCAAGAGCTCTTGACTTTAAGCACATTCTTAACATCAGCATATTAACTGTCACATCCAGGCTAATAGGTTTAACTTATATGTTTGAGTTCTTTGTCAAACAAGACCTAAACCCCCCGATTTTAAAAAACTGATGTAAATGGAAACTTTCACTTTAGTGGCACTGGAAAGACAATAACGCTGCTTCATCATCATCATCATCATCATACGAACATACAGTACTATGGTTTTGCTCCCAGATATCTTTACCTGTGGTGAGCACCTCTTCTTACAATAGAAGATACTGAACAAAGAGTAGTTTAACAGAGGTTTTGAAGTCTTGATTTCAAACAGTTAGTCCATTATGAACCCTTCATTTCATTTCCTTTTGTATAGTGAGGGTGAACAATTGTTGCAGCTTTCACCATGAGCTCAAGCAATACATTTTAGCAGACCCAGCTTAAGTGCATGCAGATGGGTGTAACACCAACTTTTTTTTTTAGGGATATTACAAAGACAACTGTAAACAAATGAATGTAAAAACAAGAGGGCACTTTTTCATAATCCCGGCTAATTCTTCGCAAAGTTTCAAAGGACCTCAGGTTCTTTCCAAGAATCTAGACAAAACAATTGTAGGTTTTGAATATTTTTTATTTGAATTCTGACTCTTAAACCACACTAGCATGAATCCCATTATCAACGCAGGGGAAATCACAAATGTAAATATACTGCAGATACGATGTATTTTTAAGAACAATTTTAAAATCAGATTCCACATTGATTATCACCATTTTAATGAAAGGAGATAAAACAATCTACCTGGCCTTTAGACAACAGTCCCATTCTTTTCCTCCTTCTTAATCCAAAACAACTCTACAGGATAAGGGGAATCTGGAAAAAAAAAAAAAAGGGACAGATTTTCTATATATACACTTATTTTTTACTAGAAGAAAAAGTGGTTGAAATCCTCTGTGGACCTGATCTTTGCTCATAGATGGCTGAAGGGTTTTTCTACCTTTCTCAGTGACACTGGCTCAGAGCTCACTGCTCAAGGCAGCATGTCCCGAAAGGTAAGAAGTACCTCTTGATATCAAGGAAAACAAATGCCCTCTTGAAGATTGGGTCCACCAAAGTGTTTCTACACTCAAGCTGTCTTTCAGTGGGTATGGTATTTCTGACTTCTTACTCTCTTGTGAAACTGTGAGGCAGTGTGTGCTTGCTTCCTCATTTGCATGTATGAGGAAGTGAGAGAAAAAGATATAAATTCTTTTAAGAATGAATGCCACATGAGGTAATTCCATCTGCCTGCCTGATCTGGCGTTTTCAACTCAATTTCTCAGTTTCTCCTGACAAATAATTCAGCTTTTCCCCACAATATGCAGTGTTGAAGTGCTGGCCATATGCTACAATAATAACACTTACAAATAATTACTCTAACGGGGAGAACGAATAAGGCCAATTAGTTGGTGTGATGATGTTTGCACAACAAACTCCAGCTTTACGGAGTTGTTCATTTTTAAGCTTAAAAGCTTTCTGATATCCCTTGTCAGGCAACAATGTGACTTGGTCACCTCAATTCATCAGTCTCTCTCACCAGATGCATACAGCCATGGACCGTGCTCTTACTTAAGTCAAGATTTCAATCAACACCCAATGCAGAACTAAGTTTAGGCTTAACTGTAGACACTTAAATATAACAGAGCTGATTTCCTCATGAACACTTATGAAATAATGTCATTGCCTATTTCCTGAGGAAACCTGAAAAAAATGGAAGCGTTGGTGCGCACGTGTACTGTGTCACGTATTGTCAAACCAAACCCTGGTGCACAAAAACACTTCAGCCTGCTCTTAACTCCAGGTCTATTAACCTCTGTCATCAAATACAACACTCTTATGGACATGCTTAAACTTAAGCTTAAGTGATACTCAGAAGAGAAATGCTTTGAAATGCTCTAGTTCAATCACAGAACGCAGAGCTGCTGGTGGAATATGTGGGTGAAAACAGGTCTGTGCAAGAGACTAAAATGTTTGGTGTCATAACAGTACTTCTGGAATGGAATATCTATGAACCTGGTTCTTAATGCTTTAGCATTAAGCTGTTCCTCCCAGCACTGTATTAGGTATTACAGTAATGCTGAACAATAGAAATTAATTAGTGTGATTTTTAAAAGCTTTACATGTATTTAAAATTTAAACCATATCATACCAGTGATTCTAGTAATTTGGAAGGCCCTTTGTGCTTCTTACCCTTCCCCTGCTAAACAATCTTTTTTTTTTTTTTTTGCATTTTGCATGTGATGCTGTTCCTCTCTGCACCACATCTTGACTACAGAGAGGAAGAAATTCAAGAATCATACACCAAATCATCAATAAACTTTTCGGGTCTGCTGAAACGAAACCCACAGGCCCACTGAAACAAACAACAGCCATCAATGAGTTTACAATGATTCACATGTATCTGCACCATGTTCTGTCAGAAGGGATGGGTGCTCTTTATCCACCCTGGTATAAAACACGGACACATCAATGGGAAATCCAGGCTTACCTCCCAATTTACTGCCACACCTTCCGTTCTGCAGCTGACCTGTGATAACCCCTTGCTTGCAGACAGGGAGAGGAAGCTGGCTGCAGGAATCATCAAGAAGTCTTCCAGATCTCACGAGCAATGCCTCCACCGTCAAAGACTTTCAGAGATAGATCAGTGCTTTGTTAAATTAGGGATTTAAAACAGGAAAATTACTTGGGAAGCCACTAGTCAAAAGGATGGTGGCTGTTTTCGTAAACATCCCACCTGGTTCACCCAAACACAATGCCCAAGTGACCAGAGGTCTTTACTGGATATTAAGTCACCGAGATGCTTTTCCACACACATCTAATGCTTCTTGTAACCCATGAATTGTTTTCCCAAAGAGCACCCTTACCAGCCATACTGGTCAGCTGAGTCAGAGTTGGAGACCTGGCTGCAAAAAAGTGTTTTCACAACATTGTACAGTTGTTCCTCCTGCTCGATGTCTCCGTAACAGGCACTTCAGTGCAGCTGCTTGAGCTTACAACCTTCTCATTTGCTTGGACAGCTTCTTCACTGATGTTTAAGCTATAATGATATCATTGCTAGGGTATGTCAGTCACTAACATACTGGAAACAGAGAAGGAAAAGAGACAGACTTAAAATGCCCAGATGAAATAATAACAATATGAATATTCTTACCGCCTTTTGACAAAAGGCTATAACAGTTCAGGAACGAGTGCCACTGATTCAGTACCTCAATGGGGTTATGCTAGCACATATGGTGTCCTGGAGTATTAAAAAAAAGAATCAGACTGGTAACTTCTGGTTAAGTAGTGGTAATTAGGTCAGATAATAGAATCCTGTACGTACTTCAGCAAGTCAAAATTTTACCCAGTTCATACACGCTGTTTAAAAGACCATTTTTAAAAAGATTTTCTTGTTTTGTTTTCAGACTCAAATTTCAAAATATTTGACAAGTTCCTACACTTGCTGGTAAAAATCCCCAAGTCAGAAAGCCAGTCAGATAAAAATCTGTTCTTTCTAAAAAAGGAAAGGTGTAGGGTGGGGAAGGAAAGGTTTGTTGATAAGTTTGCTACACTCTTAAAACGTTTAACCACAGCCTGGAGCTCAAATCGGTGATCGTGTGAAGTTCCTATTTATTATGGTATATGAAAAGCATTCAGACAAACTACATCCACCATTCTGTGGTCTTGTTTCTGAAGGACATGCACCCCAGTAATCAAGGTGTAAGACTAGATCCACTTTTTAGGAATACAGAAGACTGAGTGATAAAAACAGTTTAAAACTACACTTTCTTCTCATTTGAAGCTTCTTGAGAACGCACTCTTATTCAAAACAAGCAATAAACCAACACAGGAGAAAATGGACAAAGGAAGAAATCACAAAGGCCTTTATCAAGATGAATCCAGGACCACATGGATTTGTCTAAATCTATATAAAGAAAATGGCCTGCAAGTCACTCTGAAAGTGATGGGAACCCATGCTTCAAACACATGTCTTGAAAGAACGTCGGAAATCTCGTTCCTCTTTTGGCTGCGGTCACAGATGCTTTCTCCAGACAGTGCTCACTAGTTTCAATTGTCTGGAGTACTCAAAAATACATTTTCCCCTGGAAGATAGTCTGCATATGCTCACAATAAACATTAAGGAAATCAAATGACTTTCACTTCAGGATAAATACTTTCAAGCAAGTCTGTTAGAGACACTTATAGTAAATTGCTATTAATTAGTTTTTCCAATCTACTTAGGTCGCACTAATGAACGCAATCACTTCTAACATATTTATTTGCAGGATAAATCCTGCCTCTCTCTCTGTGCCTGTGAAAGGCCCAAGGTTTTCTGCTCCTCTCAACTCTGCTGGTTGAGGAAGAGCCCGTAGAAGCTGTCTGCACTCACTGCCAGACAGCCACCCCGGCGCCTGGGCTCGAGCGGGGCAAATTCGGGAGCTTTCTGGCCACAAAATATCTAAGTTACATAACACGGAAACTCTCAGCTCTGCAAAGCCAACGAAACCACATTTTCCTATAACCATTACTTCCCCTTTTTGCATGTTCCCCACTTGTAATGGCTTGTTGTAAATGATATGATAGTATCTCTAGAGATGGGAACTTCTTCTCGTAGGCTTGTGAACACAACCCAACACCATGAGGTCCCCAACCCAGAGGGGACATTTCAGGGCATTACTGGAAGGACAGCAGCCACACTATCACCTCCCAGCTCCCTTCTGCTAAGCCAAAATAGGGAACAGAAGTAAGAATTAGAATTATATCTATACCACAGTTCAACAACCAATAACTGAATTTGAAGCTGGTTATTGGAAAAACCCTAGACACAGCAGAGCAAAGATCCTGGCAAATTGCTTCACCAAGTCCTAAATAGTATACTGAAACGCAATCCCATTATTTTTAGAATTTTTCTGCTTTATTTCTGTGTAATTTTTCCTAACAGCTCTGAACACGTAAAGTAGCACTGCAGCAGGCCATGAGGCCTAGATTTGGCTGAGAAACCTGCACGCATCACATAAAGCGTATGATTCCACAACTCATTAAGTCTAATTTATGGCATATGTAATTAAGCACCTTTGAATGGAACCCAGGTCTCTAGAGATAATAACACTTAGAACTTATAGAGGGCTTTTCATCTTCAAAGTGCTTTACAAACATTAACTAATTAACAACATAATAAGACATGAAAGGCCAATGTACTTACCCATAGTGCTGCGTAGCCTCTGTATAATTCAGATTTTGATGTTTTTTCAATGCAAGATCCAATCTGGATGCACAAGGGGGATTTACTTGTGGTCTCCTTCACAATCAGAAAGCACGGCTTTCATATATCATAGATTTGAATCCTCAGAGTACTTCCCTTCTATTTATTGCTGAGTCAGAAGAAACAGCTCCCAAAAGTGAAGGAGGGTATGGAAAAGAGCAGCTCACACCAGCCTATGAGGGTGTTTGAGTTTCCTGGGCCAGAGTAACGGGGCCTAATGCAGGAAGGAGTTCCTGGAGAAGCCAGTGCACAAGACTTCTGGTACCACCTAAGTACAAATCCTTCCCATGGTTAATCTAATAATAATTACACAAAGTCTCTAGCTAAACTATCATGGAAAAGACCTTATTTCAGCAAAAGTACATTTTACTGGTGGAACCTGCAGTGTTTTCTTGCTCCCTTCTGCTCTTCTGCAAAGTCTGTATCTAACTGGTTTGTTTGCTAGTTTTGGGGTTTTTTTTTGTTTTTTGTTTTTTGTTTTTTGCTTGGTCTAATTTACACACAAGCCTCTTCAGACAGTGTACATTTCCCTTATTATCTCAACGAATATTTTCTTGGTGGCAGCAATGTTGCAGATGTTATATCAAGTTACTCAAATCCCTCCTAAACGCTACTAATACAGAAAGACAACAGATGAAATAAAAGGGGGGCAAATGATAGGGACAGTTTTAGTCACCAGTCCTTCAGACATCAGCCTGTGCCAGTGATTGTTTTCAGGAGCTGAGGATGTTGGCCACAGTCTGTGCATACGCTGTGTGACAGCATCACCTGTCCACTGGCTAAAAAGACAGTGGATATCATGGCAGTATCTCGACTCTGTCCCCTCGGAGATTCTACTGTGCACCCAAAATTAAGAATTTGGAGACCAGTGGAAAGATATGCCAGGCGTGTAAGAGAGAACTATGCACATCTGCGCTTGTGAGACCCCACCTGGAGTACTGTGTTCAGTTCTGGAGTCCTCAACATAGAAAGGACATCAAACTGTTGGAACAGGTCCAGCGCAGGGCCACCAAGATGATCAGAGGGATAGAGCACCTCTGCTGTGAGGACAGGCTGAGGGAGCTGGGACTATTCAGCCTGGAGAAGAGAAGGCTCNAAAAAAAAGCAAACTCAAATGACTCAGCAGTAGTGGTACAGGTGGAGCTCCATAAGAAATTAAAGAAAACGAGACATACCATGGACCAGAAAACGAAGTGGATGCAGAACCAGCAGGCTTTTGTGCTTTCCTGCAGACAAGCAGTCCAGAACAAATCCTGAAAGGTAACAATCTCAGAGCAGTAATGCCAACAAGAGATCCTATGATAAACATAGGGTCTAATTAAAAGCGTTACAATTTTTAAATGCAAATGTAGAATAGAACTGTCAAAATGTTTTATCCCTAAAGTGCGAGTGCTAACCTTCCCATACTTATTATATAGCAGTACATTTTAATTTGCCTGGAGCAGTCTCGAATAAAGCAAGCTTCACAAACACGTTCAAATGGATATTTGAAAGTACTGCTCGTCACAGCAACTGCATGTCTGAGCAAAGCTTCAAATGTTGATCAATTGATTACCAAAATCAAAGAATACATTTCCCAAATGAGCTTCTAGAAAGTACTCAATAACGCCAGAGAAAGCAATAAAGCTCCACAGAACAGCAGACTTCCCTAAAATATTTACAAATGCGACTTTTTACTGCTTTCCTGGTTTATAGCTGAGATCTGCTCAGATCTAGAGTGAAGAATAAAGCACGTCTGAGAAATCAATGGTTTGATTCAGTTTCAGTGTGGCAAATTCAGTTAAACAAAGACAAAAAACAGTCTGAAATGATCCAAAGGTATACTTTAAACCTTATGGCAAATCACAGTCTCTCTGCAACAATTGCTCAAATGGCTTTTCAAACTTTAATAAACACAATTATAGCAAAATATATAAAATGCTCTCTAATTGCAAACTATATGTGAACACTCTTATTTCATAAGACACAGCTCTTGATTTTTTTTTTTTCCTTAGTAATAAGACCGATCTGTTCACGCTTCTCTGTTCCTTTGGAATTTTCTTTCCTCAACATTGCCTGTAAGAGGAATAGTGCACAGTCCTCACAAGGGTATAGAAAGGTGAGATGCTCACAGTTACTGTTTACTCAGCAGAGGCCTCTGTTGAGCTAACCACAGTTGGCGAGAGCACTCATGGGTATTCTCCAGCTCCTCCCCACGCTGGGACAGCAGCTATTACTGAGAATGACTAAATACTAAACTTCACCACTGGTTTTCTGTCCACCTGCCATCTCCAGTGAGTTGGTTTCTGCTGTTGTCATAATGCTGTACTTATGTTGTTTCCTCTTTTGTAAACGGGTTCCTCTGGTCAGTCAGCGCTAGAGAATAAGTGCCCACCAAACACGCCTGGTTTTCATCTAGTGACTTAAACCTGAAAAAACAGGAGGAAGAAAGGAAGACTAACTGTCAACCTGAAACGAACCTATTACTTACATGAACTTCCTTACATTAAAGGCAGGTCTTCTTGTACTGCCTCTGTTGTGCTCTGCTGTCCTCACAACGGTAAAACCTGACCTGGAGTGCAGATTCTGCAATTTGCTGCCTCTACAGAGCAAAATTCAGACTTGTCCATGAGCAAGTAAGCTCTCAGCATCCTTGCCTCTACTCTCCCATCTCAGTAATAGGCATTTGTCCTGAAGAACACAATGGGATTTTGACCCCATCCTATGACTGCTGTCCTAGTCTGGAAATTTTAAGAGGAAAGGCCAAAAGATCAAACTCATTTTGTTGACTTAAATGAAAAGTTTGCTCAGCAACAATTTAAAATACCAATTGAAAAGCTTCAGAACTTCTGACATTTGACATTGGTGGTGAATGGAGTTCAATCCAGTTGGCGGCTGGTCACAAGTGGTGTCCCATGGGGCTCGGTATCGGGGCTGGTTGTCTTTAACATCTTTATCAATGATCTGGAAGAGAGGATCGAGTGCACCCTCAGCAAGTTCACAGATGACACTAAACTAGGTGGGAGTTTCAACCTGCTTGAGGGTAGAAAGACTTTGCAGAGAGATCTGGACAGGTTGGATTGATACGTTGAGGCCAATGGAATGAGGTTCAATAAGGCCAAGTGCCAAGTCCTCTCCTTGGGTCACACCAACCCCAGGCCATACTACAGGCTGGTGCCAGAGTTGCTGGAGCTGTCTGGCAGAAAAGGACCTGGGGGTGTTGGTCCACTGTGGGCTGAACATGAGCCAGCAGTATGCCCAGGTGGCTGAGGAGGCCACCAGCATCCTGGTCCGTATCAGTGTGGAAAGTAGGACTCAGGAGGGGATCATCCCCCTCTACTCAGCACTGGTGAGGCCCCATCTGTAGTGCTGTGTCCAGTTTTGGACCCCTTACCACAAAAAAGACACTGGGATACTGGAGCAGGTCCAGGGAAGGGCAGCATAGCTGCTGAGGGGTCTGGAGAGTAAGCCTTTTGAGGAGAGGATGAGGGAGCTGGGGGTGTTCAGTGTGGAGAAGAGGAGGCTGCTGACCTTCTCGCCCTCTACAACTCCCTAAAAGGAGGGTGTAGCCAGGGGGCGTCAGTCTCTTCTCCCAAGGAGCAGGTGATGGGACAAGAGGAAATGGCCTCAAGTTGCGCCAGGGGAGGTTCAGATTGGATATCAGGAAAAATTTTTACACAGAAAGGCTCATGAAGCCTTGCAATGGGCTGCCCAGGGCAGTGGTTGAGGCACCATCTCTGGAGGGACTGGAAAGATGGGTTTATACAGTGCTCAGTGACATGGCTTAGTGATGGGTTGTTGTTTTTTTATCAGTTAGGTTGATGGTTGAACTAGATGATCTCAAAGGTCCTTTCCAACGTAGACCATTCCATGATATTGCAGTTTTGACTGTATTAGGATGCAGATTTTATAGCCCTTAATCTTTCCCATAGGCCACTGCTTCGTTAAAGGGAGAAAACCCCGACAACCCACATCACATCACTCTCAGTAACTCTCATTAACTCTTAAGAGTAACAGAGATTACACTGACCTGCAGGCTTTTTCCCTTTTCTACACCAACACCTTTCTGCAGCATGCCTCTATGCTGAAATCCTCTTGTGAAAGCAGAGAGCTCTCCAGGGCTTCTTACATCTGAAGCAAGTGAACACATATTTAGCTTTACGACAATTAGGCAGTCGACTCTCCACCTCTTCCTTTCATCTCTGATCTGGATAAGAAGCACAGACGAAGAAACTTGTCAGGAATAAAAATTTTTTTTAAAAAAGAGAAAAGAACAGAAATAGCAACTGGCCAACGTTGACAGAGGAGCCGTCATGGGAGACCAGCAAGTTTTAGGGAAGGGATGTTTTTGTTCTCCTTACAGTTTTGCAGATAATTTCAGCAGAGCTGCATTTCACTTTAACAAAAGAGGATTTATCCTGCATTGCTCTGTGCATTATGGCAAGGAGAACTTTCAGCGACCACGCAGATAACACAGGAAACTTCCCACCATTCTGTATGTCCTCAGGGTGCCAAGGGAGATGTCACAATTTCTGCCTCTCGCTGGTATTTGCTGGTTTTCCCTGATGCTCACCAGGAACACCCACTCTTTCAGCAGCAGCTGTGTGGGATAAGACACATTTTATGCTACGCTGTCTTCATCCTCCCTTTGTCAATTAATGAGAGAATTTGGGTGGTGAAGTCAAGGACGTTTTTCTTCCAGTGCTGTTATTCCCATACTGCACGTGGATCTGCTTTCCCCTCCTCTTTATCCTGCACTGCTGTACCATATCATCCTTCAGTATCTCGGTCAGCTCCTAAACTTGAGGGGAAACAGCAGCAATTCTGCCTCTGGATCTTGCTTTTATATGGGTCTGCTAATCACATGAATATCCTTAGTCTTACAATAGGTGATTTAAATGCCCAGAGAAGCTGTGGCTGCACCATCTCTGCCAGTGTTCAAGGCCAGGCTGGATGGGGCTTTGAGTAACCTGCTCTAGTTGGGGGTGTCCCTGCCCAGGGCAGGGGTGTTGGAGCTCGATGATCTTTAAGGTCCCTTCTAGCTCTAACCATTCTATGATTCTATGATTAGTGGCATCGTTAATCTCATTTTAAATCTACAGAATTGCTTGGACAGGAGGCTGGGCACCAAATTCACATTTCCCATTAAACTCTTCAATGTTAATTCCTTTTCTGATACCTCAATTTTTAATTCTTGCTCGCAAGTATTTGTATAACGGGTCCAACAAGGCATCAGAGCAAAAAACAAGTTGCTGAAAGCAATTAAATGCAAGTATTTAAATAGATAACGGCATTTCTTCTTCCATGAGTGTCTCCTTGTGCAATAAGGCAAGATGAGGTTCTTCCTGTGCTCGCAGATAGCTGCAACTCTTTGCAGAGTTACCGAAGTGCTAATATTGACTGGACAAGATGGAACGTGTTACTGAGGCCATTGCTCAGACTGAAGCAGTGATGGCAGCACACAGGACGTTATGGATGGTTGAAGGAGCTGAGGATATCTGTCTTTCTGTCTATCTACCTGTTTTCCAAGATGTCTATCATCATTGAACTTAGCAACCAAGGAACAATAGCAGCACTTGATCATCAATAGGTAAATACTGTTTATGCCATTAATTGGGGATTGGCTCAGATTTGCCTTGTTTGTACCTTTGGCTGCTCTTTTCCTTTTTTTCTTTGGCTCTCCACAGTTGTGAGACAGTAGCATTTTCTCACAGCCTGCGTGTGCTGTTTTGGGACTTGGGTCAGTGGCAACAGCACAGCTCTGTGTGTTTGCCAGAGCTTATTCAATTGAGCTCCTTTCCAGGAACACAAAATAGCCAACTGATGAGAGTTGTTCTAAAATGTCAAGCTCGGGAGCTTTTTCATAATATCTAGGATATGATTTGGAAGCAGCAGCAGCATGACCAGTCTCTGTGCCTGCTGCTTCCCCCCAAGCAGCATGGCTGGAGAGCAGAGGGAGTTTCCCCAGCAATACCTGCTGTAAACCCACGGCTTCCCTGGCTGCAGTCTCTCCATTAGTTAGTATTTAGCAAAGAGACTGCAGCAGTGCAAAGCTGTGTGTTCGCTGGTATTTCTCTTGTTCAAAGCTTTTGAGGACGCTTTACTGAGGCACATAATGCTGCCTTGAAATTGGCCTCTACACCACATTTTGAGAAGCAGAAACACAGGCGCTTGGCTGGGTGTTTCTGCCCTGTGCCACAGCTCGCTCGAGTCAGAAAAGCACCCCATCTCCCCCTTCCACACCTCCTCTCGCCTCAATTCTCATCAGTCTGTTTCTGATCAGGATAATCCTCTCTAACACAACAGCTTCCATCTTTCTTTCTTTAAAATAATTGTTGGAATTTTTACATTACCTTTTCTCCTTCCACTCTGAGATTAAGGCTCTTACATGGTTTCAAACTCTGAGGAGAATTAATTTATCATTAAATTACATTAAGAAGAATCATGGTGCCTCCTGTCTTTATCTGAAGTGCTTCAAGAGGAGAATTTTATAGTCTAAATTAGGCAACGGAGTTTTTTGCCTTGACATTTGGGAGGTTAAATTTTGCCTGCGACTGTCAACCTCTCAGAAGAGGAGATGGCATTTGGAGTAATCCAAAACTCCTGCAGAGTTACATTACTGAGGCAGCCAGACCAGAGTAAATCTAGTCTGAAGATCTACTGGTTCAATTACTGCTTGGGGTCAGGGCATGCTATAAATTATTAGATATGCAAATGAAAAACTCTGACTGTTGATGAAAGAAAGATGGATGGATTTCTTAAATACTCATAATCGGTGCTAAGACTGATGTAGAGTCATCTGCTTGTAAAAGATTTCTGTTCTTAAATTTTACCTGTGTGCAGGTAAAAAGATATTATAATTTTTGGTTTCACGGTACGTCATATTTTAAAAATAAACACAAGAAGTAATTTGGAGTTCTGTTTTGAACCGCTTCTGCAGTGCCCTATGGATTTTAGAAACAGGTTCAGAAAGAAGTTCAGAAGATGCTGATTCTCATTCTGTTCCCACCAGAGCATAAATGTGAAGCGCTGCTCTCTATTCAGTGAGGACACAGTCACAGTGTATTTGGGAGAAGAATTGGCTCCTTTGCTGTAAGGAGGTAGAGTGTCCAAAGAATGACACAAAACTAACTCTCGTTTGTGAATTTGCTGCAGAGCGAAGAGTTGCTGGTACCTGATAAACGTGACAGTATCACAACGTGAACTCTAAGGTGCTTAAAGAGATTTGTCAATAAAAAAAATAAAATGTAATTAAGATACTATTGTACCACACCTGCTTTTGAGTCTCCTTAAATTATTATTTATAGCCTTATTTTTCTGTGTGATTTAAGTTGGAAGAATTTGACCCTTACTTCTGTCCTTTAGAAAGTTTGCAACCTCTATAAAAAACCCGTTGAATTTCTCTTGTGGATTATCTCTTTTGGGAGAGAAGTTTTTACTACATGTAAGACAAAATGATTATGAGAATATCATGAGCTGTTCAACGCCACCTGCTGCTGCAAGGGGAAATCTATTCCCAGACGCACCTTGGCAGAGCGGAAACAGATGTGGAATCAGAGGAAAACTTGTTCTGCTGGAGAGCAAGTTTGCTTTGCAGAAGGACATCACAAGGCAGGAGGGAATACACTTTCCCTGAACTTCCGATAACTTTTTCCAAGCGGTCTGTGAAAGCCAACAGTTTCTAAAGGATACCCGGCATTCCTCCCCTGGACGGTAGCTTCTAAACAGTTTTCAACTTCTGTCACTCTGGACAGAACATTTTTCAAAACTCCTACAGGCTTTCACAAGGCCTAAATTTCCCTGCCTAAATACAAATCTCTTGGCCATTGCTATTATTATTTTAATGTAAGAACTTACATGGTGGGAGATGACAATTAGACAGTAAATTGATATTTACTTAGGTATTGTCCAAGTGGAGATGGGAGATTAGTTTATATCATGCAGTTTCCATCAGAGAAAATATATTAGGAAACACATTTGAGCTAGCTATAATACTTTGAGCTAAAATACTGTTTATATACGCAGGTATGGAGCCACCAGAGACAACGGAATAAAATCTGTTTCCTTGAACCTGCAGAGAAGGCGCTGCAGCTCTCCACTTGTACCCTTTAAGTTGGTGAAAGCCAGTGATGTTTTCTGGTTAAAAGCAGTGTGATTGCTGTTTGAACTGGGGTTATTTGATTCCAGCCCTACACCAATATAATTTGGTAACAACTCCTTAAAGCCAACGAAACTGTACATGGAGAACTATATAAATGAGATGAAAGAATCAGATTTAAAAGCTTTTCCTGTGCAATTCTGACAGTCATTTTAAGCTTGTTAGCAGGCTACAAGAAACAACCCAACGGGATAATTCATAATTGCAGTGTGGAAATAATAACCATAGAATGGCCTAGGTTGGAAGGGACCTTTCAGATAATCTAATCCAACCGTCAAACATTGACACAAAACATCACTAAACCACATCTCTAAGCATTGTGTATGAAAAGAAGTATGAGTTTTTAAGTCTTTTAAAGCTGTTTCGCTTCCAATTTTATCTGTTATAACTGGTTTTGGTTTGGGGTTTTTTTTGTATTTTTTTTTTTAATATTAATTTTCATCTTACTAGTTTTGCTCTGAAACAGTCATGAAAGTATCAAAGCCAAAATTCAACCAACTCTCCACTAATTCGACAATGTACTCCAAAGTGGACAAAATTCAAGAAAAATATCTGCAACACAGCAGAAAATCCACAAAAACTACAAAGACGAATGAATACCATTATCTTGGTTTATACTGTTAAAAAAAAAATAAATCATATACATACATGAACTTGACATAATTTGTAAAAAAGCAACCAAGCAAAAAATCCATCCTGGGGAAATGAAGAACTGAATAAACTGCATTTCTTCTTGCCTTCTAGACAAAAAACAAGTGTAAATTCTGCTTAAAGCCATTCAGCGTTCTAATGATCACTTGGTATCAACCTTGGGTCTGTTTCTACAGGTAGGTAGGTAGGTTTTAGAATAGAACAATCCTAATTTCACAGAAACAGTGATTTGAAACTTAGAAGAAAGATGCTGTAGAAGTTCAACAGTATCTCAGTATATCCTTTAATATTCTTTATTTCTATACCCCCAGCTCCCTCTTGTGCCTCTCATCTAATAAACATGAATTAGATTTACTATATATAACTGCTATTTTACCACATAACAATTCAATGCAAGGAAAAAGCATATTTTTCAGTTGTTATAATAACAATCTGTAGCATAAAAACCTCTCCGCTAGACCTTCTGGACTTGCATAAAAAATGTGGCTTATTGATCAGCTGGCAAATATTTTTAAATAATATTATTATTTTATTTCCATGAAATGGTAAAATGGGCCAATTTTTCCAGCTTCTGTCTCAGTCTCATATAGAGATGGCTTTAGACTGTGTTCAGTAATAGGAATTTTTTTTACAGCTTACTTGAAGTACATTTTATCACCTCGTCCCCTCCCCTCAGTTTGCTTATAGCCAATGACAAAATAATTATAATATATTGAAGGCGCTGTCTCTTATTTTACTGCTTGTTTCTTTACAGCCTTCTCAGAAAGTTTGTAGTTAAAACAATTTTTACAGCTTTAAAGAACTGAAGTGAATTCATATTTCTAGACCTTAAGCCAGAAATAACTGTATTTTCAGCGGCTGAATTTTCATTAAAATTTACAAAAGACCTCTGCCTTCACTGATTTATTGTTGCATTAGGTAAAACTACACACAGTGTATAAAATACTGTGTTACTCCACTCGTAGTCTGATCTAACATGTTATCAGTGATTGCAAGTACATTTTATAACCCCAGCTGCTGAATCGAAAAAAAAGGTGATACAAGCATCAATCTCCAGGATAAAATCACAGCACTTTCTACCACAGTTTGACCTTAGTAATGCCTTTGGATAGTCTTACTTGTCTAAGTCCCTGCAACAATTACGAGGGGACGGTTAGAAAATGCAGCTTTAATGGTGCAGATGGGAATTACCAGCAGCATCAAAGTCTTAAACGCTAACCCCGGAGATTTCCAAGCACAGGAAGAATTTGAGGAAACTCTGATGCCACTGCAGGAATGAAATGGAACAGGGCTGCAGACACCAGCCACAGATTTTATTTGTGCTCTTTATTGTCTGCATCCCTGAAAAAGCTATAAATAAAAAACCAGCCACAGATAACTAGACCTCAAGATACAGTTGACTCCAGCTATGGCTGCCAAATCTTATTTACAGCATGAGAAGACGCAGTTAATTACAAGTCACAAAAATGTTAATTTCTGTCATAATACAAGTTATAGTCTAAGAATTAAAAAGCTTATTTTGGGGCTGAAATGGTTTTTCTTAATAGAACTTTGTTAATTCGAAATCCCAACTCACGTTTGTAGACTGCAGAACAGGCAAAGAAAAGTTAAATGTGCCTTATCAATCTATTTCATGGTCCTAAATCTAATAATATTCAAATTCAAATAACCAAACCAATCCATTATTGCCAAGGTGAAGTACTAAAGGTATAAAAGAATTAGACTATGATCATAAGAGACTATTTTGAGCAACAGAAGTTGTACCTGCTTATAACTAATATTAAATAATTTCTTCATTACTACAATAGATTTTGAAAATGTTCAGTCCTGGTGGCCCCACAAATGAATAAAAAATGCACCTTACAAAAAAAAAAATCTAAATGCTCCCCCCAAAGAAAGAATAATTTCAATGATTCTGAAGTATATTGGACAACTATTAAGATAACCGTTACGTGAAGGATGTGGTGAATTATTTTCTATATAATCAGGCACTGGTCACTCCACAAGCTATAATTTATTTTCCCTTAATTTGCGTTTAACTTCAAAGGTATTTCAGAAAACGTAGAATAATGTGATCTGAGCAGTTACAAAGATGATATGCATTTAACTTCAAAAGTATGTTTCAAGCTCTTGAAAATAAATTACACACAATTTCAGGAAATAACACACCATTCTCATACAACCTGTAATTGTTGTCGCAAGAATGGTAAACTCATTTTTGGAGGGGAAATATCGCAATTTCGGGCAACAGTATTCATCTGACAGGTCTCAGACAGATACAGCAAAACAGAAGGGTCATTGGCATCCATGGAGTGATCTAAATTTATATAGAGAGCCTACTCAGTTAAAAAGGTCACAGAACTATAACTTTATATAGAAAATCAGCAGATTGGCTTGAATTAATACCCAACTCCTGCTGCAGCTCAGACTCTCTTCAGTAAGACGGGAAAGGCTGCAGCCTTCTATAGATTGTGTCCCGCATCATAACTTTGTTTTTCTTTGAGGGAGGAACTTGCCTGTTTGAGTCCTTAGTACAGGTTTACAATCCCTATGTATATGAAAATAATTCCAGTATCTAGGTCAGTACTGAGCTGTCTAAATCCTTAACAAACATCTTTTTGTATCCCTTCATGTCAGATTCAATTGTCCATGGTGAAAGGAAACCCTAATCAGAATTCAAGAGAAGTACTCCAAGACATTTATCTTTCCAACCTGAAATACCCTGTAATCCTGTGGAAAGCATATAAGGAAAAAAGCAAGTTTTCACCTTATTTGAAATACCAAAACCAATTAAATAATTTAAAATTCTCATTCTTAACTATCGTATGGCTTTTGCACAACAGCCGTGTTAACAGTGAGGTGCAGTGAGGCACAAGCTCAGTTCACAAACGTCTCTTTTCTTTCAGAATCTGGCCCTGGAGGATATTTGACAAACAGCATTAAATCATGCACTACTTTTACAAAATGATTTTACAATCTGTCAAAAAGATCTGCTTTTTATTCTCTTTTCCACATTTGCCCCACATAATCCTAATATCTGTTCATTCTTATCTGTTCATCCTACTTCTTTGCCCACCACAGTTGGTTAGGAACGCTTGTGGGGGGCTTAGAAAGAAATAAATGAAGGACACAGACTTGCTGCGAGCTGACTTGCACCACTTCTTCTGAGCAGAAACCCAACTAGCATAACTCTAATTTAAGTAGTTTACCACCCCAATACCAAGCTCAGCTCCGTACCTTACTGAAAAACACCTATGGCAAAGATCAAGACAAGGAGCTGGGAAGCCACCTGTGGCTACCGAGCTCTTCTGGCTAACTTCCACCAGGACAAACAACAACAGCCAGAGTTTTCAATTCTTTGAAAACTGGTGTGTTCTGCGGGAGTGCTGCCTTTTGGGAACTGGTCATGTTTACACACTAAGTCACACTTAGGTCCAAGCTTTGTATAAGCATCTCTATACGTCTTCCACTGGGCACAAGAAGGAAAGCCTGGGCCTGTCAAAGTCAACAGAAGCTTTCCAATTGTTTTCAAAGCTCCTCAAATGTCACCCAGAGGGAACAGTTCTCTGCATACTTCTCAGGTCCACGTTTGACCTGCACAACAGATTCTTCACAATTGAAATCTCTCTTAATTTGTTCTGGTGTGGCCCTATCTAAACAATGATAATTCAATTCAGACTGAACGGAATTTTTTAGAAAGCCTTTATCTGACATACAATGAAGTGTTAAAAGAAACTTTATTTTCATAGGTGATACGTTTTCACCTAAAAATAACTGGAGGTATTTAAGAACACTTCTGTATTTCTCCATGAAGCACACTGTGACCTTTGAATAAAAGTCTTTATAAAAATGTAAATGTACCCTACAAAAATGCCAGTGACAACAGGTCCTGTTTAGAGCAGCTTTGCAAGCACGTGGGGTTACAGCACCGTGTTTGTGGCAGCGGTGGTTGTACAGTCAGGCGGGGCTCCACAGCCCTTCAAGAAACACAGCAAAGCAAAGTCCTCAACTGGCAAAGCTGATAATTTCAATAAGGCTGACAGTCTAACAAAAAGTGACAACGCTGGTGGTTCAGCGGGTAGGAAGGGCAACGGCAAACAAAGAGAAGGGGAAAAGTGATCTTGTGAAAGCATTCTTTTGAAGGAAACCAGATGACCACGTTGCTGCAAGACCTTAGGGTTGGCTTGTNCTCTGCTGGACCCATTCCAACAGGTCCATGTCCTTTCTATGCTGAGGACTCCAGAGCTGGTTTTTAATTTTAGAAGTACCACATTCAGGTGTGACCATCCAGATACTAGCAAGCTGATGCAAAAATGAGGCATTCTGGCTTGGAATGGACAGTGACAGAGCAGGAGGAGGATAGGAAGACCATCTGGTAGCAAACGCGTAGGGAGGAAGGACCTAGAACAGCAGCAATTTCCCCCAGGTTTGGGTACATCTGTAAAATAGCAAAACATCCCAAACGAAGCACTGTTGGACAAGTGCTTGGGAGTGAGAGGGATGGGCAGGACTTGCAGCAGCACGAGTGAATACCTCCCCCAACGAAGTCTCGTACAATTTTTGAAACAGCCTTCTAGAGAAAGTGCAGCACACAGTTCTTAGGCAGCCAGTTTGGCACAGCTGCTGCTTGCGTAGGAAACCATTCCCATCATTTTCTGTGGGTCTAGGACTGAAATTATTCACTGCAGTAAACTCACAAGTTTAGCATTTGTTGCTCCTGTGGCCAAAGGTGAATGTTCCGTTGCTTGACTGAATCAAGATCACCACTTGCCCATTATGTATTTTTGTGGTCTTTACTCACACACATGATTTCAGTAGATTTTGAGCACCCTAATTCTCTGAATGTTAAGCGAAAGCCACATACGTAAGAGACTTGAGTTTTGTTACTGCAAAATAAAACAATTTCATGATCGATTTTCTTTAGCAGCTGATTAAGTCTCTGCATCACACCCAGCCAGCACCAGCAGTTCCTGGCTGTAAACGTGTTAAATGATCATCCTCCCAGTGAAAACACAAAGAAGGAGGTACTGTAGCAGTCTTGAGCAAATACATGGCACGGGGGCTATAGTGCCTTTTGGCACAGATGGCTGTGGGCAGCAGATCTGAAATCACATGGTCCTTTTTAACAGTCTTCTCTGATGCAGATGAACAAAGCAAAAAAGACTTTCAGGAAGAAGAGTGAAGAGACTTGAATTTGAATTTACCTTGTTTGAATCTACTTCCAAAAGCTACAGAAATTACATACGTTTTATTAAAGGATTTTCTAATCCAGATGCTCCCTAACTTCCCACAAAACTTTGCCTTAAATACTCCATGAGACTTGAACGAAGGCCTCTTTCATGCATTTGTGCAAAAACAAGAGTAAAAACCTTAAATTCTTTAAATTGATACGCTATTGTGTGGCTGTGCTTCTACTCAGAGCAACTAATTGGATAATTTAGCCCCCAAACCAATCCAAACAATGTTATTCAGTTGAAAGTTCACCTTTCTGTCAAGTTGGCAGTGAGTTAATTTGAGTGATTTGAACCTGTGCTTGCGAAGTTGTGCCTCAGCAGGGCTGGGGAAAGCAGGGTTTTTTTTGTAGGGGCAAAAGCGTTAGCCAGAGATGTTCCAGTTGAGAGCACAGGTCTGCAAGTTTCTCGCTGAACTATAAACTTGCCATGCAAATGCCAAAATAAAAAGTCCTAAACTTTTCTCCTGAAAAATATTGCAAGGTGTTGTTAGTTCCAGCAGGTGAAGAATGGGAGTCACCGAGGATGAGGAGGTGCAGTGCAAGAGCCAGAAAGCGAGCCTGAAAGGTAGAGGGAGCAGGCTATTTCTCTTTGTTATCGAGTGAAATGACTCCACAAATATGACAATAAATCACTGCAGGAATCAATCTGAGTGGAGGCAACTGCTCCATGCTGATAATGCATCAATCAATATTTAATGTTTACACTTTAATTAATCTGCACATAGGAAGCATTCTTTCAGTGACAAAAAAGTGATGAGAAATAAAACACCTTTTATATCAAAGAGCGGCAAACGGCTGCCTATCTGTTAGGCTTTGATTGGGCCCTCCATTGATCATTGCAGCCTTTTTCGATTGCACCAGTGTGCAATGTCACATTTGGGTATAAAACAAACACAGCCTCTGTGAAGGAAGGAGGGGGAGCTTCTGAATCTGCTTTTGAGTGATTACAACTTAATCAGAACAAAGAAAGACTGATGGCCAAGTATGAGGTCTTTGAAAAGACTGGGCAGAAGCAAATAAAATAAAAGATTTTCAACATCTGCATTGATGACACCTATCTGAACAGATTTCTACCATGTATCACAATTATTGATACCTACTAAGGTTTTGTATAGAAAAGCAATTCGGGTGTTGACTGGCAAAACCACCTTCCCTTATCAGAGGTACCAGTGGAGACCGACGATGGGTTTATTTTGTTGCTGTTCTGTATGGCAGCGGAGTGTCAGGTGCTGTACGGACACTGGAGAAGTCACAATCCCTACCTCAGAGTGTTTTTCCTCAGTGCTCTGTTTAACCCTTGTAAACTCTAGTTTCTTCTTCTTTTTAAGGGGCCTGATTCATTGTTCATTGATGTCAACTGAATGACTTCTATTGACTTCAGCGGGCATTGCATTAGTCCGTAGAAGAATGGTATTGAAAGGCATCGTGATGAAAGACAAATGAAAAGACAGCGATACCAGACCAGTAATGTTCAATTATTCCTTTAAAAAGGAAAACTACAGCAGTATGTTATCCATACAAAACTAAAGCTTTCCTATGCTTATTTCTAAAATTATTGTTCGAAATGTATAGGCTTTCTACATCATAAATACAACAGTATTTATTTAAAAAACACAGAGAGCTTAGCTCTCTATAGCTTAGCTCAATTTAAATGATTAGTGAGCTGAATCCAGACGCAAAACTGCCATATGCTTACAGAGGGTGGAACACTGGGAAAATTTTTACTGTATTTCATACCTCACACTTAAGTTATTTTACAAAGCCTTTCATGAAGTTAGGAACATGCAACGGACCTACGCAAATGTCAAGTCATTTTAAGCTTTTAGACCTGCTACTAATTAAATAATAATTACAATAGGAGGATTTGACTTAGGATCTAGCAACAACGTGTTGCCAAAATATGCCTTCCCAGATTTGGAACTGCCTAGTTGAGAGTGCTCTGAATGCTGGCTTAGGCAATACTTGAACAAAACCAGAAATAAGTTTATGACGTGAAGTCATATACTACAAGGAATGTGAAAATGTAATTTGAAAATATTAATCCTTTTTATTTTATTGAGACTGGATGATCATCTTCTGTAATTCACAAATTTTTCTGGATATTGGAAAAGTTTAAGGCACTCGGAAACAAACTCCTAAAACTGCTGGCATTTTTGGATAGCAAGAGCAGCAAACTATTTAAAGTATGAATGACATCAGAAAACTTCCATTTATTGGTCAAAAAGTTTTGAAATATAGTAGCATACAAAAACTGGAGGAAGTGTTCACAGAGGAAATGAAAGAAGATGAATATGACATTTAAAATGCAATAATACTAAAGCTTCAGCTGACTTTTTACTTCTGATATTTACTGGTCATTCCTACTTAAATTTTTTTCCACAGAACTTTGTATTTAAATAAACATCTCTCCCCCCCCCCCCC